>JBBBDQ010001712.1:1780000-1805000 GCA_037127315.1 Ascarosepion bandense
AAGCGACTCGGCTATTGTCATATTTTTCTTTCTTCTTATATCTTTAAACAATTACTACTGCGAACATTTTATACGAACTCTTGATATCCTTAACTTTCTCATTGAACATTAATTTCTACGAATTGTTGTTGTTCCTCCTTTTGAAAAATTTCTGTTTTAAAATGCAAAATGTATATTTTATTCTTATACTATTCCACACGATTCCACATATTCTAACCTGCCGACAAACAACCTTCTGATGAAAACCTTCTGATACTTCTGGATAAAACTTGTAAGCTGTAGGGAGTTCGGTTATGTATGACACAAGGCCGAATTAAAGACACATTAACCAGCTCCCTATAGCTTCTAAACACTGTTAATCTGCCACTGCATTTGTAATAAAAAATAAACTTTTTATTCTTTTTATTATTTTATTCTTTTTTTTTAAAAAATGCGATTACTACCTATGTTTTTTGTTTTTTTTTTGTTTTTTTTTTTTTGTTTTTTTTTTCAAACTTTATGGTCATTGCCTTCGAAGGCTTCAAAAAATTATCTGAGATACTCGGTTATCAAGAGACGCATTTGTCTAGGGATGCAAATGTCCTGGTACGTAATTGTTCTAGAATCTTATTCGTTTTGACCCGGCTGTTTTGGTTTCAGTCACTTTTCGGCTGTCATAATGTAGCTTCCCTGTGAATTTTCTATAAATACTTTCATGTCAACTATTTGGATGAACTCTTCGCTATGGTATATAGACTGGACAAATTTAAGCGAAATACTATGCTGGCGAGAAGGTCTCATCAGTTCACATTTTAATTGGATCTATGTAACCGGAAGTTCTATACTAACAGTCTCTCTCTCTTTCTCTCTCTCTTTTTTTTTAAATGCAATGCCAATCATTATCTTCTGCCTTCTTGATTCCTGTTCTTTTATTGTTCTCTTTCCTTAATTATGTTTTCTACTTTTCATTATAGGCTTACCCCCCAGTGAGTAAAACACTGCGCATCCTTGGCCTCACACTTTCAGCGGGCCTCAAGTGGAATGACTATATCGAATCCATTGCTAAATCCGCTGCTATGAAAGTCGGTTCTCTGTGCATGACCCGGAAGTTTCCCCCGTCTGAATCTATCCTGCACATATATAAATCTACCATCTACCCGTGTATTGAATATTGCTGCCACATCTGGTCGGGTGCCCCTGCTATTCTCCTCGGGGTTCTTGACAAAATGCAACGGAGGGTCTGTAATGTGATCGATACCGACTTGGCAAACCGGCTGCAATCTCTCTCACCGGCGCCTCGTGGCTTCCCTGTGCCTCTTCTATAAATACTTTCACGGCTTCTGCTCCGATAACTTAGATCACTGGTGCCCCCTAGGTACGAATTTGCACGAGATACTAGATTAGCAACTAGGTCCCACCCTTTTACAGTGAAACCGATAAAATGTAACCCCAATTTCTACTCCAACAGTTTCTTTTTTCGCACTTTCCGACTGTGGAATTCCCTTCCACATGATTGCTTCCCCGACGGCTACAATCTCCAGGAGTTTAAATGTAAGGTCAATAGACACCTCCTAACACACTAACTCGCAACCACTGTTTCAAACACTCTTCCCATCTACCCAACCCTCAGCCTCGGTATCCTTACCCATCTATCACCCTCCTTCTGACATTTCCTATATCCAACCACTCTTTCTCTTTACCTTCTCCTATATAACCCCATGCGCAATAGTGGCAGTGGAATTCCTTGCTTGGAGTAAAATGATTAAAAAAGAAAAAATATATATTATTATAAGTCATGTGCTAATAGTTTCTTCTCTCGCGTGTTGAACTCTCCTCCGGCTTCTTACTTTCCAATCAACTTTGACCTTTCAAAATTTAAATGCAATGTCAATCATTATCTTCTGACTTCTTGATTTATGTTCTTTTATTGTTCTATCTCCTTAATAATGTTTTTCTTTTTTCTGATTCTTTCACACTCAGTAACCCCTTGTGTCAGGGGCTTTACTCTTTTGAAAGGGATTAAATGATAAGAAAAAGAGAAAAAGAATGACGTTTTCTCGGCTCTTTTTCTTCCAATAAATTCATTTTAATTAAATTTTTCAAATTCACTATTATCCTTCTTTCTAGTATTTTTAGAAATTTTCTTTCAAACCTTTTGTTCATATTAATGTGGAGAGCTTGAGTATATCATGATGTTCTTTTTTAGTTACATATGCTCTCCATTTTAGATGTTGCTGCTGTTGGAAATCCTCAAGTCATGTCATGTTTGCTCTTTAGTAAAACTCTGTGATCAAGTAGCACCAGTCTGATGAAGGGCTGTCTTCTTTAAAACCGAAAGGTTTTAAAAATGATTCATTCGCTTGTAGATGATAGGTTAGACATATCTAAACGAGTTGAAGGTCATGTATGACATCCATAGGGTAGAGACCTGATGAGGCTATTTAAGAAAATGATTCGAGTTAGATTGGAAGGAAAACTGATTTAATGACAATATATGCGTGTAAAAATCATTCATTATTATGGGCTTCGTACGCAGGTGATATTTGCACCGACATGTACACTGTGTACAACAGTATAACGTTTTTGGTTGAATTTTTAAAAAATCTTCACCAAAAATTAGATATGGAGAACACTAACAAGTCGAATAACAGAGAAAATTCAATTTAAGTCTTACTCATCACTTTCTAATACTTTTTTGTCTATTGAGAGTGGACAAGAAGAGTAAGACTTTTTTTTACTTTAAAAAAAAATTAACAACATAAATTTAAGCGTATTGATTGAATGAATAAAAAGGTTGAAAACTGAAGAGAAGCAAAATAGTAAGACTGTATTTCGCCAGCCAAAAATTCAAAATCCTGGTTTTAACTTTTATCTCGGCTCAAACTATTGTTGATACCGGTGCGGAATATATAACTCAGCCACGAGGCCTTCCTCGCCCATAACGGTGGCATCATCATCATACATGATGACGATTATGAAGAAAAATAGAGAAAAATAATTCACAAAAAATAAACGCTATTGATGTAATCTATTATTTTAATTTAATTTAATTTAATTCGAATTGAAGAATTGCGAAATGTTTTGTTTTGATGGCCATGCTGATGATAATCGTGAAATGATGCTTCTGCTGTTACAGAAGCACAACTGCATGTCTACTGCAAATCTGCTGCACTTCTAATTCATTCGGGCTGCACAACCACTGCTGCACTATATTACCGCTCATATTCAACCGAAACTCCTTTTTCTTGTATTCCTCGGGCAGGTGGATTTCTCGCCCCACTAGCAACGTTTTTTGTTTTTTTAAAGTGAGTGGGTCACAGCCGTTCAGTTAAGTGACTCCGCCAAGCAGTCAAACCCTTCTTGTCTGTCTGTCTGTCTGTCTGTCTATCACTGGTTTTATTATCAAGTGATTTTATTCATTCACTTTTTCTTTCTCTCGTGGAGATCGTGCTGCTTACATCATCTTTTATACATTTTAACAAAGTGGATACATTTGTTTACTTTTTTAGTTATATATTTTACAAGTCTTAGAATCCACCCACGCAATAATTTCTTTTATTGTTTTTTTTCTCTTGCAATCGTTAACCACAAGTTAAAGAACGACGAGTGTCACTGTTTTCTTCTTTCTTCTTGCCTGGTGCTTTGAATATAAAAAAAAAAACAACAGTAAAAGAAAGCCAGAGATCTCTGCTTTTTTTGCCGTCAATCAAACACAACATACTTTTTTTTGTTTAAAGTCAAAAAACTCAAAAAGAAAAACCGAAACGTTTGATTTATTTTATTTTATTTAGAAAGTTCCTCAAAAAATTCATCAAATCATGGAAGTAAGAAAAGGGGTAAGTATTTTGGATCTTCATAAAGAGGAAGTAATTTTTTTTTTTTAATTCGTCTATTAACAAATTTTTTATTTTTTTCTTTCTATCCGTTTTTTTATTATTATTATTATTATTATTATTATTATTTGATGTTTTTGTTCTGCCGGTCTTATTTTTTTTTTTTTTTTTTTTTTTTTTTTTTTTTTTTTTTTTTTTTTTTTTATTTTTTTTTTTTTTTTTTTTTTTTTTTTTTTTAAAATCACTGTCTTATTGGGTTTTTTTTATTATTATTATTGTTTATTTGTAAGAATAGCAACTCACTAATTTCTTGGCACGATTCACAGACAGAATTTCGAAAAATTTTAAAAAATTAAGATTTAAAAGAAGAAATGAAAACGTTGCATAAAAATGAAATGAAAAACAAAGAATCCGCAACAGTAACATCAATACAAAAATATTATAATTTGCCGTAAAAATTTTATTCATATATTTTTATTTTTAAACAATAATAATAGAAAGACTTGGCTTGAAATACTTAATCCTATCACAAACAAGAGTGAAAAAGTTTTTAAAAAAGATGTTTGCTTTGTTTTGGTTCTATGATACGACAGAATTCAATTTCCATTGCCTTGTGAACTTCTTTTTTTATGTAGCCGGCATAAAGTGTTTCGTGGGAATTAAAAGGTTTCTTCTTTTTTCAGTTATTTATTTGCTTAAGTGAAAAAAAAACATTTAAAACTTAAACTTGAATAAATTAAAATTGGTGCCCAATGTAAGCCACGTTGCATTATTTTTAATTAAAAAAAAAAAAAAAAAACTAATTTCACTTTCATTAAGTTTTTGTTTTATGGGCAGTGCGAGACAATGATTAAACTCTACTTAATTTCCTTTTGGGGTTTTGTCTTCATTTTATTTTTATTTATCCACAACAAAAACCTACAATACCGAGAAGAAATCAAGTCCTATGTCTTTGAAGCGATAAATGAACAATATCTTTTTAGTTTTTTAGATTCTTCCAGCTCCAAGTAATTTCTAAAATATTTTATAGGTGCATAATCGAAAGTTACTTTTTTGAGGAAGGAGTTTCATTTTTTATGACATTTTGTTTGTCTCATCGTGCATTTAAGCAAACATTGAATTACCGATTCTTAAAAACTTGTTTAAATTCTTAGTGGGTGCATTTTTATGTGTTGGATTTTTTAAAAATTTATCTAAAAAAAAAAGACTAATGACGTAATTGAAGGACAAAAAATGCATTTAAACATATTGTTACAAACATTATTGGATATTTACAGAAGAAAAGACTAGTATCCAACAATAACCAAGAAGACCTTTCTGATAAAATTTACTAAATAACGATTTTATTTTATTTTATTTTTTTTGCTAAAAATGAAAAAAATATTTACTAAAGTTTTCATTCAATGTTCGTTGTTTGTTTTTGTTTTTTGTAGTAAATCTTTTTCGAAAAATTCTGCAAATATGACAAAATTACAGTTAAATGACCCTTTTACTTTGGTCAGAAAATCATGGAGAAGAGATTTTTTACGCAACAGAAATAAGTATTTTAAATACTCGAAAAAATAAAATTGCGGAACTTATTTTAAAGCTACTTTCAGTTTTAAAATATTTTCTAAATTCTTCTTATTTTTCGTTTCAAATGGATACACCTCTGTCTAAAACTTCTTTTTGCAACAGGAATTTTGACTGTTCGAGTTCTTAAAATAAGTTATCGTTTTTTTTTTAATTATTTTTGTTTTATACTGTAGGGTAAACTAACTAAAATTTAAAATCCTTAGTAAACATTAAGTTACTTTGTTTGTGCCTTATAAAGAAGAAAGTGTAAAATCCTGATTGTTTTATTGAAGTGCAGTCAAGCAAGTGTAACTCAAAATAAAACATTACCATGCAAAAAAAAATATAGTTTTTTTTTGTTGTTTTACATTTAGTCAATTAGTGCAGATACGATTGACTGCAAAACTTCAGTTATTTGAAGTTATTTCATAACTTCAGCTCAAAAGTACTGAAGACAAACAAACAAATCTCGAGTGGTTCAAACTTTAGAATTGTTTCTTCTTAAAAATGGCCAATACTGTGTAGAAATGATGGTAGGTCCTTTATTGATTTGTTATGACGACTCTCGAAAAGTAGGTGTTTAGTGTTAGTGTTTTTGTGTATCAATAGAAATTAACCGAAATACTTTTTAAAAAAAAATAATGCTTTCTTCGGCATCTGTACAAGAATTCCGGATTGAATAAAAGAGTCAAACAATTCTTTCTTCAATGTACCAGATAAAGAACATATTCTTCTCTGTGACTGTGTAAGTGTTGTGTGTGTGTCAAAGAAAAAACAGTACGATGTAATAATGATTAATATGTGCCATTAAGAACTTAAAAGGCTGTTGAAACGAGCATTTTAAAACTGGAATAAGGTTTTCAAAAAATAAGGAAATTAAGGAATTTTCTAAAGTGTGTTATGTCATGTGACTTGACAGTGTAAAACCATTTCTGTGTGTAAAATGTAATGAGCAATCTGCAATTACATTGGAAATATTATGATTTTTGTGTTGTTGACTCCGACAAACGTCGATAAGAAAGCAACATTTTTCAAAAGCGTGATTTTTTTTGAGTACAATACTGTAAAATCGTGAGAATGAATTTATATCTTAAACTTTATTTTATCTATTTTTTTATTTGTCATATAGCTCTCTGTCTTTCTCTCTATTCTGTCTGTCTGTTCTTTCTTCCACGTTTCCTGTCTGTTCGTTCGTCTTAAAAACATTCCAATTGAAAGCAACGAATAAAAGGGAGAAAGAAGAAGGATACTATTTTGACTCAAAGAAAGGCAGGCGGGGGCACATACCGGTCGGTTAAAAACAAAATAGAAGAAGAATATGGATTAGAAGACACAATAATGTGGTTAAGGCTAGTTAAGTCTGGTACAAGGCCAGGGCAGTGTGAATCGAACCCCCTATTTGATCAACAACGAATTTAAGTGTGAAGTGTAAAAAAAAAAGCATACTCATGGATGTGCGCACATCCAATGTATTTTTTTTTTTTTTTTTTTTTAGTACAATGTGACCTCATTAAGTGGTCACTTAATTAAGAAGACAAGAAAAACAGGGATTTTTTTTGTTGCTTGTCGGCTGTTTATTTATCTTTTATCTTTGAGAATAAAAATGTGTGACCCGTGACTTCTCCGGTTTCAAAAGATGCACAATGGGAAAAGTAAAGTAGACGGTCCTGACAAAATCGCACGACTCTTTCAGTAAACAAAAAAGCTTTTCAAAAAAAGTGAATAGAGAAATCGTTTTTAAGTTTTAGACAGATTTTTTTAAAACTTTGTATTGTTAACAAAAAATAATAATGCATTTTGTTTGAAAATTAGTCTCAGGTAGAACTTGTAAAAAAAAAAAAAAACTAATTTTTCATCACATGGTTGCACATCTGGAATGTCAATTTTTGCTTCGTTCATCTTTCATAACATATCCGCTCGTCTTTTTTTTTCCTGCCTGCTACCTGTCTGTCTGTTAACTTTTTTTATTGCAAACTCTTTACAAACGGACAAATTATTTGTCAGTTTAACTAAACTTAAGTTATTATTATTGATGTTTCCGTTTATTTTTCTGTTTGTTTGTCTCTTAGTCTCTATTTTTGTCTCTTAAGAATTTGTATTTAATTTCAATATGCAAATATTTTTTATCATCTTCGTTTCTTTTTCTCCCCCTCCTCAACTTGTCTCTCATTCGGACACATCCAGCTGCCTACCCCATGCCTTTTCATGTTTTCAGCTTCACGCTTCTGACTCAAAATTTAATTCCCGCTTTACAGAATAAAAAATAAACTGGGTACTGGTTAGAAATAAATATTATTAATAATTAATAATATTTTCATTAATTTAGTTTCAGTTAATTAGTTGAATTTAAGGTGAAAAAAAAATTTTCTATTCGATTTCAGTTCTGGGATATTTTGTTTTTTCCAAAAAAGTTCTTGCGAAGGAGTTTTTCTTTCTTTCTTTAAGTCTCTATGAAAGAGTGTAGAGTGCCATTTCCTTAATTAAATGTAAATTTATTTCTTTTAATTTGTTGAGATATATAACTTTAAAAATGTCTCTAGAAAGGTGAAAGCAGTATGTTTTTTTTCTTTTTACTTTTATGGAAAAGTGATATCTATTCTTTAATACCAGTCTATGGCATATGCAAATATGCACAAAACTAGAATAAATAGGAAAGATTGACTTATCAGCCAATCTTAAATACTTGTACAGATTTAGAAATAAGATCTAAATTCTAATCTCTTAAATTCTTGAAACAAAGAACAAAAACTTATAAAATTGATTCACTTGGACATGCAAATGTGTCAGTTAAACTTAAGCCCCATACGTGATACACGCTTTGGGCGATCATGTCTCTTTCGAGACATAACTGACTGGGCCAAGGCTATAAAACGCAATCTATCCATAACTGGAAGGAAGAGACAGATTAATACCTTTTCCAAGGGTATTTGTGCATAAGTAAATGGAAGGAATTCAACTGGAATTCGAACTCAGCTCTTCGATTTGTCATTCCGAGTCAATATCTATTGCGCCACAACGCATATCTGCAAGTGTGTATGTATGTATGTATGCATGCATGCATGCACACACACACACACATTAGTATATCTAAAAAATTTTCTAAATTATATTACTCTGTTGAATTAAATAAATTTAACATTGAGTTCGTCTCTATTGGAATTTACCTGGATAATATACTAAGTGTTCTACATTTTATATATATATATATATATATATATATATGATTTTATGTATTGCTTATAGGTATACACGTGTGTATGTTTGTATGCAGGTACATGGCTGGTTAATTAGAATGTTGCTGTTCCAACCATGAAACTCAGGCTTGAATCTAGGGAGATGATCCCAGTATGTGGCATGACTGTGAAGTGCTTAAATACTATACCCCAGGTTGTCCCAAACTTTGTTAGTAAAATTAAATAGACAAAACTGTTTGAAAGTTGTCAGTGGTTATACAAGCATGAAGTGACAAGTCATCATGACCGATAGGGTTAAAGTATTAACCATGTTCGATCTGGTGATCATGTCAGATTGTACACTCTCTCCCAAAAACTGTAAATAAGATCTTCTCAGCATAGTTACTGTATAAACCACTGGTAGTCTCTGTGAGTGTTGAAACATGCTTGAGCAGGTGTCTGCAACAGGGATTATCTAGCCACTTCAGCAGAAGTCAGTCAGTCAAGTGCCATATGTGTTACACGCTTTGGGTGATTATGTCTTGAAAGAGACATGACTGACTGGGCAGAAGATTATCCCGCAGTAGGTTGGTATTACTTTCTGCACCAGACTGGTTGCCAGTCAAGGCTATAGAACCCAATCTGTCCTGTTGTTTAACCCATAACTGGAGGGAAAAGACAGATTAATACCTTTCTCAGTGGTATTTGTGTGTAAGTGAATGCAAGGAATTCAACTAGAATTTGAACTCGGCACCCCAATTTCTTGTTTTGAGTCGATATCCACTGCACCACAATGCAAAATAGACGCTTACAGCACCTGGTATTCCCAAATGGTCATCCATCTAAGTACTGACCAGGCTCGATGTTGCTTAACTTCAGTGACTGGACAAGAACTGGCATATTCAATGTGATATGGCTGTAATCTTTAGCAGAAGTCTGTCAGTCAGTTAAGTGCCATACGTGATACACACTTTGGGCGATCATGTCTCGAAAGAGACATGACTGATTGGGCAGAGGATTATCCTGCAGTAGGTTGTGATTGTTTTCTGCAGTCAACTGGTTGCCAGCCAAGGCTATAGAACCCAATCTATCTATCTATCTATCTATCTTATTATTTAACCCATAACTGGAGGGAAGAGATGGATTAATACCGTTCCCAATGGTATTTGTGCGTAAGTGAATGCAAGGAATTCAACTGGAATTTGAACTCGGCACCCCAATCTTTTGTTCTGAGTTGATATCCACTGCACTACAACGCATATCCTAAAGAGAAGGATCCGGTAAATGGATCCTAGGAATGTATCATCCGGGAATTGAACCAGGGTCGCCAGCATGGCAGGCAAGTATTCTACCACTGAACTACTGATATTTAAAAAAACAAGCAACCAGTCATTATGTGTGTATGAATAAATGAAGCCACATAATCAGTGATAGTCATGCATGTTTAATGATTAGCCAGTCGTCATGAAGCCATATACAAATAGAAGCCATCCACTATACCTTGTACAGCATTTCTTTTAATAGGGAGTATAGAAAAGACTCAGTCTTTGTAAGTGAGCTAAAAATATTACTTTAACATCTACTGCAAGAGACACCCAACATTGCCATATCTGCACAGACTAAAAAGGCTACGTCCGTGCTGCCTCAAACTGGTTTTGAATTTAGATATTTTATTCTCCTAAACTGGTTTGCTACCTCAAGTCAAGAGAACCCAGTCTTTGCTGCTATTTAATCCCATAGTTGGAGTAAAATGGATTGATGACCTTTCCAAGGGCATTAGTGTAAAAGTGAATGAAAAAGGATCAAATGAGAATTGAACTCATCATGCTAAATTCACTTCCTGATAACACTTACACTATGTCTGCAGTAAACATTAAGTTATCACAAAACAATATTCAGAAGGAATGGTTTGGTATAAGAATTATCATTGCCAGAGTAGAAGTTATAATAGGAAAACTGGCAGCCCTGAAAGAAACTACCACAACCTGTAAATTTGTTGTTTCTCATTTTTTTTTTTTTTTTTTTTTTTTTTACTTTTTTCAGTGCAACCTTATTGATTAAACCCTAAACTTTCCGATTGACAAAAAAAATTTGTAAAAATTTCTACATTTAAACAATTTTAGGGGAGGGCTCAGTTTTTCATACAACCTTAAATCAATCATGGGCAATTAACTTTTTTTGCTTGGGCATATTCAACAACTGAATCCTTTGCAAAATTTTTGAATAAAGCCATTCTTGGAGTTTCCGAGGAAGATGCCATCGTGAGAACTAAAGAAAACTTAAAAAAGACAAAAACAAGAGCAACAAAAAAAAACAAAAAACAAAGCGACCCCCAATGTGAGTGATTCCAAAATAGAGGATCGATTTACTATCACATTGTATGAAAAACTGAGGACCCTCTAAAATTGTTTAAATATTGAAATTTTTCCAAATTTTTTTGTCAATCAGAAAGTTTAGGGTGTAATTGACAAGATTGCACTGAAAAAAAGAAAAAAAAATGAAAAACAACAAATTTACAGGTGGTGGTAGTCTTCTTCAAGTCCGCCGGAAAACTATTTAATAAGATTACAACTTCACGCACACACACACCATGTATATTTATATAATTTTCTTTTGTCTGTAACTTTTTGCTCTACCAGAACTGAGTTAAAAAGCAATAATTGTAGAAATATATTTAAAAACTCACAAATGAAAACCTTCCAATAATAGTCAAATGCCATACGTGATACATGCTTGGGCAATCATGTCTCAAAAGAGACATCACTGACTGGGCATAAGATTTTCTCAGAGTAGGTTGCCATTGCTTTTTGTGGTAGACTAGTTGCCAGCCAAGGCTATAGAACCCATAGCTGGAGGGAAGAGACAGATGAAAACCTTTCCCAAGGGTATTTGCGCATAAGTGAATACAAGGAATTCAACTGGAATTCAAAATCAGCAACCTGATTTGTTGTTCCAAGTTGATATCCACTGCACCACAAAGCCATATGGATGAACTTGTAAAAATAAATATTTAAAAACATTACAAATACACACACACACACACACACATATTTTAATCAAATTCAGCCAAGTAAAGCTCCTAGGTCTCAAGGGGCTACTGAGTGTGAAAGAATTAGAAAACTTTATGAAGGTTGATTGTTTTGTTTTTATGGCATATCAACCTCGGCAGGTCATTTATTGCCAACTGAATTTTTTATTTATTTATTGATGGTAATAACTTTTTCTTATTGTTGTTTTTTTATATAATTTTTGTGTCTAGCAATACCTTTTTCTTTTCGAGAATCAAGATTCATTAGGATTTGTTTTTAAGAGCAGGGTCCCCAAGTCCTACTCTGTTATTTAACCCATAACTGGAGGGAAGGGACAGATTAATACCTTTCCCAAGGGTACCAGTGCTTAAGTGAATGCAGGGTATTCAACTGGAATTTGAACTGGGCTCACCAATTTCTCTTTCCGAGCTGATATCCACTGCACCACAACGCACATCCATCACTAAACACTTACAGCACCTGGTATTTCCAAGCAGTCACCCATCTAAGTACTGATCAGGCTCAATGTTGCTTAACTTTGGTGATCGAGCAAGAACACTTTATGAAAGAGCAGGAGTAATAGAAGAGTACTCAGGAAGATAGGGGATAACAATTGATATTGCATTTAAATATTTGATGATCAAAGTTGTCTAGAAAACATGGAGATGGAAGAGAGTTCCACAAGCAAGAGAAAAAAAACTGTTAGCATAGGACTTAGTTACATACATACATACATACATACATACATACATACATAAACAGGGTATGATGGATGAATTATCTAAATTGCATATCAATAAGAATATCACTGACATCTCATTTTAACAGATATAGTTACCAAAATTACACAAAAAAATATATTCAAATACTAACGAGTAAATTTATTCAATAAAACTGCCATTGGTTTAAACCATGCAGTACTAATTCCTATGTCCTCAATGTCTATCTATAAATGCTCTGCAGGGTGCGATGAATAAATTGTCGTCTAAATTGCACATAAATAAAAACAGCACTGACATCTTATTTTAAGATATATTTATCAAAATTACACAAAAAATATATTCAAATACTAATGAGTAAATTTATTCAATAAAACTGCCATTGGCTTCAATCACTGTCACCTAATGATTTTGAAATCTCCTGCATTCCTTCTAAATGGTCTTGTTAAAGTTAGTTAATGTGGTTATAATCCTTGCCTTCGGTTCATATTTGGTATTACATGGAGTTTTGTTGGTCTCTAACTCAACTGCAGAGTTAGGTGACAAGATGTAAGGGGTGAGATAGTTACTGAAATTGTCTGACAGCCATGACTGTGTTCTCCTGCTTGTGTGGCATGGTGCAGAGTCCTGTTGCCAGACCTAGGATCTTCCAGCAGCCACCCTCTTGACCCAGGACAGCATTAACTCCTCAAGTCACTTGATGTAGGCCTCCTTGTTGAGTGTGAAGCCCTGTGGGAAGATGAATGGAGGCATAACATTGGCGTCATTAGTGATCACTCTAAACACCATGATGCTGACTGGATATATAACCCAATTCTCTGCACTGTCCTCAGATTGGCATCCAAACTTTCCGAAATGTTTATATGCGACGTTCTGGTGTGAATGCTAAACAGTACAGCATGCCCTTTTCAAAGAGCGGCTTGCATCATGGTGCTTTATTTCTTGCAGATTGACTTTACTATTTTGTGGTGTCCACAAAATAAAAAGAAACAATACGCATACAGGAAACTAAAAATATGAAATGGCAACAATTTAATAATTTCATCCCATATATATATATATATATATATATATATATATATGATACAAAATAAATTACATTACAGTCAAAACATGAGGATGATAATAATAATAACATACAGTAAATTGATAGCTATAAAGTTTCAGTGTTAAAACACCATCAAAACGATGCTCAAATATTATTGCTTTTCTGTAACTTTATCAGTTCAAGGATTATATATATATATAATAAAAATATACTCAGTTATGATCTGTGATTGAGGACAGGATGGTAAAATAAAATAAAGATAAGAGGAAAACTGTATTTTAAATCGCCTACGCGTTTCGTCCTGTGATGGACTTTATCAAGGCAAAAATATTCTGTTAATCTTTTAAAATGATTTGTGAGTCTTTGTGGTTGCCAACACTGTTTGTTTATAGATACGTAATTTAGAATAAAGCTCATTTCGTCTTTCTGCCTTGATAAAGTCCATCACAGGACGAAACAAATAGGCAATTTAAAATACAGTTTTCCTCTTGTCTTTATTTTATTTAACCATATATATATATATATATATATATATATATATATATATATATACATACATATATATATATATATAAAAATTATATTCATGTAAAATCCTTTGGAAAATAAAGACAGATGCTGATGATGGTTCGACTGAAATAGGCCTATACTTCCAATTTGCCATGAAATAACGTGTCTGCCTTAATTTTTCTTATATATATATATATATATATATATATATATATATATAGTACTGTGCAAAAGTATTAGGACAAGAACTATTTTATCTTTTATGAGGCATATTGACAGAAAATAAACAATATAATTTTATTTGATTTACTCAACAAATGCTTTAACAAGAAAAAAAATTGTTACAAAATAAAATTAATATTTAGTATAATAGCTTTTTGCTTTATTCCTTCAGGCATTGACATCACAAGATTCTTCAATGTATCTAATGGTATCTCCTGCCAAGCAGCTTGTATTTGTTAACAACATGTGTCTTGCAAAGTAGCATTAGATTTATCAATTTTTTTATCCAAAATATCCCATAGATGTTCAATAGGATTGAGATCAGGGCTTTGTGGGGGCCAATTCAAATTCTGAAGTCTTTCTTCCTTTTCAGTTAAATAATTCTTACAAATGTTTGGCTTTTCACCCCGTATTTGAATTTCAGTGAGGTTTTTAGGAAAATCCCCCCTGTCCTAATATTTTTGCACACTACCGGTAGAATGCAAAAGTGTTAGGACAGGGGTGATTTTAAACTTTATTTTGATGCCTCATAAAAGATAAAATAGTTCTTGTCCTAATATTTTTGCACAGTACTGTCTATTTTGAGACATGATCACCCAAGCGTGTATCACATATGGCACTTTAACTGACTGACTGTGTGTGTGTGTGTGTATATATATATATTATGAATAAGGAACAAAAAAAATAACTGCATGACTGCAATGTTAAAAACATTAATTTAAAACAGTGCTCAATGTAAAAATAGAGCAATGAATATTTATTATTTTAAAACATACAAACTACAAGTTTATACATGTTCTAAAGTAATAATTAATAATAATATATACTTATTAATATACTTAATTACAATAAAGCAGCACTAATTATTATAGACTAAAAAACCAATGCTAACCTATCAGTAACTTAAATCGTCAATAACCCAACGGGGACCCCTCGTAGGTTAAATAAAGGGGAAGAAAAAAAAGAAACAAACCAAGCACAAGAACAATGCGTCAAGAGCTTGTTTGAAAGAAAGCAAAAAAAAAAAAAAAAAAATGCCCCAAGACGAAAGCTTAACAGTAAAGTGTGATCCGTTGTGTGAAACCGTGGTCGGTGTTGGCTCATTTTTAGATTTAGTGGACTGTGTGTATATATATATATATATATATATATATATATATATATATATTTCTTATGTTGGCTTTTTTCATATGTTTTTTATATTTCTTGTCAATCATTATTCTTACACTGATTTTATTTTATTATACATATATACAAGTTTTGTTAAAGATGAATGACAAGGTACTGTGATTCAGCCATACATGATACACGCTTGAGTGGACATGTCTTGAAAGACATGACTGACTGGGCAGAATATTTTCCAATGGCAGATTGCCATTACTTTCTGCAGTAGACTGGTTGCCAACCAAAGCTATAGAACCCAATCTATCCTGCTATTTAACCCATACCTGGAGGGGAAAAAAGGCGAATTAATACCTTTCGCAAGGGTATTTGCACATTAGCAAATGCAACTAATTTAACTGGAATTTGAACTCGGTTGTTTAATTTCTTGTTCCAAGCCGATATCCATTGCACCACAACACACATTTCGTACTGCAATTAGACTCTTTATTTAATTTTTCTTGTGTTCATATATTTTCTTTTCTGGCTATAGTGTAGAAAAATTAAATAAAAAGTCTAATCACTGTATATTGTCAGCCATCTTTAATGAAACTTATATAAAAGAGAGACTGTAGCCCAAATACAAAATTATGTGTATGTGAGTGAAGAGAGGGACCAAATAGGAAATATTTATCAATCTATTCCCATTTGTTCTTTATCTTATTGTCAGATTCCAATCCATATTTGATCTATATTTAATCTCAACTCATCTATACATATGTATAAGATATACCTATATATGTATATATACCTATATGTATAAGATATACCTATATGTATATATACCTATATGTATATATACCTATATGTATAAGATATACCTATATGTATAAGATATACCTATATGTATAAGATATACCTATATGTATATATACCTATATGTATATATACCTATATGTATAAGATATACCTATATGTATATATACCTATATGTATAAGATATACCTATATGTATAAGATATACCTATATGTATAAGATATATATATGTATAAGATATATATATGTATAAGATATACCTATATGTAGATATACCTATATGTATAAGATATACCTATATGTATATATACCTATATGTATAAGATATACCTATATGTAGATATACCTATATGTATAAGATATACCTATATGTAGATACCTATATGTATAAGATATACCTATATGTATAAGATATACCTATATGTATAAGATATACCTATATGTAGATACCTATATGTATAAGATATACCTATATGTAGATATACCTATATGTTAAGATATACCTATATGTAGATATACCTATATGTATAAGATATATATATGTAGATATACCTATATGTATAAGATATACCTATATGTAGATATACCTATATGTATAAGATATACCTATATGTAGATATACCTATATGTAGATATACCTATATGTATAAGATATACCTATATGTAGATATGCCTATATGTATAAGATATACCTATATGTAGATATACCTATATGTATAAGATATACCTATATGTAGATATACCTATATGTATAAGATATACCTATATGTAGATATACCTATATGTATAAGATATACCTATGTATAAGATATACCTATATGTATAAGATATACCTATATGTAGATATACCTATATGTATAAGATATACCTATATGTAGATATACCTATATGTATAAGATATACCTATATGTAGATATACCTATATGTATAAGATATACCTATATGTAGATATACCTATATGTATAAGATATACCTATATGTAGATATACCTATATGTATAAGATATACCTATATGTAGATATACCTATATGTATAAGATATACCTATATGTAGATATACCTATATGTATAAGATATACCTATATGTAGATATACCTATATGTATAAGATATACCTATATGTAGATATACCTATATGTATAAGATATACCTATATGTAGATATACCTATATGTATAAGATATACCTATATGTAGATATACCTATATGTATAAGATATACCTATATGTAGATATACCTATATGTATAAGATATACCTATATGTAGATATACCTATATGTATAAGATATATACCTATATGTAGATATACCTATATGTATAAGTATACCTATATGTAGATATACTATATGTATAAGATATACCTATATGTAGATATACCTATATGTATAAGATATACCTATATGTAGATATACCTATATGTATAAGATATACCTATATGTAGATATACCTATATGTATAAGATATACCTATATGTATAAGATATACCTATATGTATAGATATACCTATATGTATATATACCTATATGTATAAGATATACCTATATGTATAAGATATACCTATATGTATAAGATATACCTATATGTATAAGATATACCTATATGTATAAGATATACCTATATGTATAAGATATACCTATATGTATAAGATATACCTATATGTATAAGATATACCTATATGTATATATACCTATATGTATAAGATATACCTATATGTAGATATACCTATATGTATAAGATATACCTATATGTATATATACCTATATGTATAAGATATACCTATATGTAGATATACCTATATGTATAAGATATACCTATATGTAGGTATACCTATATGTATAAGATATACCTATATGTATAAGATATACCTATATGTAGATATATATATGTATAAGATATACCTATATGTAGATATACCTATATGTATAAGATATACCTATATGTAGATATACCTATATGTATAAGATATACCTATATGTAGATATACCTATATGTATAAGATATACCTATATGTAGATATACCTATATGTATAAGATATACCTATATGTAGGTATACCTATATGTATAAGATATACCTATATGTAGATATACCTATATGTATAAGATATACCTATATGTAGATATGCCTATATGTATAAGATATACCTATATAGATATACCTATATGTATAAGATATACCTATATGTAGATATACCTATATGTATAAGATATACCTATATGTAGATATATATATATGTATAGATATATATGTAGATATACCTATATGTATAAGATATACCTATATGTAGATATACCTATATGTATAAGATATACCTATGTATAAGATATACCTATATGTATAAGATATACCTATATATATGTAGATATACCTATATGTATAAGATATACCTATATGTAGATATACCTATATGTATAAGATATACCTATATGTAGATATACCTATATGTATAAGATATACCTATATGTAGATATACCTATATGTATAAGATATACCTATATGTAAAGATATACCTATATGTATAAGATATACCTATATGTAGATATACACATATATGTATAAGATATACCTATATGTAGATATACCTATATGTATAAGATATACCTATATGTAGATATACCTATATGTATAAGATATACCTATATGTAGATATACCTATATGTATAAGATATACCTATATATGTAGATATACCTATATGTATAAAAGATATACCTATATGTAGATATACCTATATGTATAAGATATACCTATATGTAGATATACCTATATGTATAAGATATACCTATATGTAGATATACCTATATGTATAAGATATACCTATATGTAGATATACCTATATGTATAAGATATACCTATATGTAGATATACCTATATGTATAAGATATACCTATATGTAGATATACCTATATGTAAGATATACCTATATGTATAAGATATATACATATGTATAAGATATACCTATATGTATAAGATATACCTATATATGTAGATATACCTATATGTATAAGATATACCTATATATGTAGATATACCTATATGTATAAGATATACCTATATATGTAGATATACCTATATGTATAAGATATACCTATATATGTAGATATACCTATATGTATAAGATATACCTATATATGTAGATATACCTATATGTATGAATATACCTATATATGTAGATATACCTATATGTATAAGATATACCTATATATGTAGATATACCTATATGTATAAGATACCTATATATGTAGATATACCTATATGTATAAGATATACCTATATATGTAGATATACCTATATGTATAAGATATACCTATATATGTAGATATACCTATATGTATAAGATATACCTATATATGTAGATATACCTATATGTATAAGATATACCTATATATGTAGATATACCTATATGTATAAGATATACCTATATATGTAGATATACCTATATGTATAAGATATACCTATATATGTAGATATACCTATATGTATAAGATATACCTATATATGTAGATATACCTATGTATATAAGATATACCTATATATGTAGATATACCTATATGTATAAGATATACCTATATATGTAGATATACCTATATGTATAAGATATACCTATATATGTAGATATACCTATATGTATAAGATATACCTATATATGTAGATATACCTATATGTATAAGATATACCTATATATGTAGATATACCTATATGTATAAGATATACCTATATATGTAGATATACCTATATGTATAAGATATACCTATATGTAGATATACCTATATGTATAAGATATACCTATATATGTAGATATACCTATATGTATAAGATATACCTATATATGTAGATATACCTATATGTATAAGATATACCTATATATGTAGATATACCTATATGTATAGAATATACCTATATATGTAGATATACCTATATGTATAAGATATACCTATATATGTAGATATACCTATGTATAAGATATACCTATATATGTAGATATACCTATATGTATAAGATATACCTATATATGTAGATATACCTATATGTATAAGATATACCTATATATGTAGATATACCTATATGTATAAGATATACCTATATATGTAGATATACCTATATGTATAAGATATACCTATATATGTAGATATACCTATATGTATAAGATATACCTATATATGTAGATATACCTATATGTATAAGATATACCTATATATGTAGATATACCTATATGTATAAGATATACCTATATATGTAGATATACCTATATGTATAAGATATACCTATATATGTAGATATACCTATATGTATAAGATATACCTATATATGTAGATATACCTATATGTATAAGATATACCTATATATGTAGATATACCTATATGTATAAGATATACCTATATATGTAGATATACCTATATGTATAAGATATACCTATATATGTAGATATACCTATATGTATAAGATATACCTATATATGTAGATATACCTATATGTATAAGATATACCTATATATGTAGATATACCTATATGTATAAGATATACCTATATATGTAGATATACCTATGTATAGATATACCTATATATGTAGATATACCTATATGTATAAGATATACCTATATATGTAGATATACCTATATGTATAAGATATACCTATATATGTAAAGATATACCTATATGTATAAGATATACCTATATATGTAGATATACCTATATGTATAAGATATACCTATATATGTAGATATACCTATATATGTAGATATACCTATATGTATAAGATATACCTATATGTATATGATATACCTATATGTATAAGATATACCTATATGTATATGATATACCTATATGTATATATACCTATATGTATATATACCTATATGTATATATATACCTATATGTATAGAATATACCTATATGTATATATACCTATATGTATAAGATATACCTATATGTATATATACCTATATGTATATATACCTATATGTATATATACCTATATGTATAAGATATACCTATATGTATAAGATATACCTATATGTATATATACCTATATATGTATAAGATATACCTATATGTATAATATATACCTATATGTATATATACCTATATGTATATGATATACCTATATGTATATATACCTATATGTATAAGATATACCTATATGTATATATACCTATATGTATAAGATATACCTATATGTATAAGATATACCTATATACATAAATCTAAAGTGTTCATGTGAGTAGGTTAGCTGCTGTTTCTTCAAGTCTCTACTTATGACTGGCATCTGACATAGATTCTTTCTTGATTTTTACTTATGTGATCTTTGGCAAATAACAGCTGTCCTCTTGTTTGTAAGCATATATGTCTATGAATATAAATACATTCTCATATGCCAAAAATTCCATCAGAGTTGATGATAATATTGTCTTAGAAGAAATACAAGATTTTCTCTATGGTTATAGATATCTTGAAATATAGGAAATATTCACTATTTCTTTTTTAGACTGTCTGTCTATCTATCTATCTCTCTCTCTCTCTCTCTCTCTCTATATATATATATATATATATATATATATATATATATATATATACAGTCATCCGCAGACCGATCTGTTTTGCTGTATCACAGCTCATCAGTACGGATAGACATCCGATTGCTTTTAGCCAGGATTGAAACCCGACCAAATTGATATCAGTCAGCAATTCTACCCCTGAGCTATAGGGGTTCAATAGAAGAAGGCAGACTTTTAGTGTGTGATATACCATGTAAACATACGCCAGTAGCTGAGAGTCTTCTAATTCATAACTGAATAAACGATGCGTAGATGCTAGAGTAGCTACTGATTTTTCAAAGTCTACCATTCCTCCAGAGTGTTCAATCAGGTGTGAGAGCGTAGTTATCTGCATACAGTCTTGTTTCACTGTATCACATCTCATTAGTACAGCTAGAAATTCGATTGCTTCCAGATTGGATTGAACCCCAACCAATTTGACATCAGTCAGATTCTACCACTAAGCTATTGGCGCATGGTGGAGAAAGGCAGATTTTAGTGTTTTATATAAACGATGTGAACAAACACCAGTAGCCAAGAATGTTCAATTCATTACTGAAGAACTATGCATAAATAGCAGTGGGTAGCTACTGTTTTTAAAATCCACCCTTTCCCCAGAGTGAAACATCTGGGATAACATCAATGGGTGACATCTGGGATAACATCAATGGGTGAAATCATAAACAGTCATCTGTATACAGTCCTGTTTCACTCATCAGTACAGCTAGACATCCGATTGTGTCAAATAATGTTAAAAAATTATGGGTAATTCATTTGTTTGAGCATTATTTTTAATTTCTACTCATATCTGAGTAGATACACTCATTTTGATTAAATAGTATTTATAAATGGAACATTGTGTGTGTGTGTCTATGTCTATCCATTACCTATAGACTCTGAAATGGCTGAACCGATTTTCTTGAAAATTTACACAGTTGTACTATAAGCGTCCGCGAGTGTTCTTAGCTAGGTTTTGTGTCGAGGTACCACCAATAAATATCGATAATCGAAAAAATCGGGTTATAGGAGTGGTCCGATTTTAATCAAATTTCATACACTCATAGACAAAGACATAAGAAACGATATTCAGAAGTTTCAAGGTTGCAGTTCTTGATGAAAAAAACTTATTTGATATCGATACCAGGAAATCAAAATTTGACTTACATCCATTCATTTTTCTTTCAGTCTAAGGTTTCGCTTTAACTGGAAACAACTATTGCTTTTTAGTCTTTCGTGCCAACGTCCAAAGAGTCTGAGCTCCAAGACCATGGATTAGTTTTAAAACTTTCATTACACCCGAGCAACGCTGGGCTATACTGCTAGTTTATATATATCTCTACAGGCCTGAATATTTTTTGAAAAATTTTGTTTTGAAAGTATGTACTATTCGGCAGTTTGAACCTGCGACCCTCACCTAACAACATAGAGGAAGACATCAATTGATCCAATGCATCTTAGACTGCTTGAACATGAATGATTTCACAGTCTAAATGAAGCCAAATTAAACCTCATAAATATATATATATATATATATATATATATACACACACACACCTGCATATCTTTGACCAACTTTCAGCTTTGATTTTCTGTTTCTCTTTCATGTTTTTAATATCTATATTTATTCCTTTAACAATGTTATCTCTACATACATGCATATATACATATAGACACACACGCACACATGTATATAAAGAACTAATACAAATAAAATTCGTTTAGCTGATTGATATGTTCAGCATCTTGACTCCAGAATTACATAGACAAATGCATGTGTAAGTGTTCAGTCCACTCTTCAGGGGGTTTTAACAAAAGAATTAATGGATTTGATTTTAATCTGGCATACATAAACACACACATAATTGACTATTCTGTTGTTTTTATCATATGAGGGTCCGTTACCTCAGTTTTTATCATATGAGGGTCCATTACCTCAGTTTTTATCATATGTGGGTCCATTACCTCAGTTTTTATCATATGAGAGTCCATTACCTCAGTTCTTAGAACTGAACAGGCAGATTACTCACACATTTAATTTGATTATAGAGACAAAGGCTTGTGCTGAACCAACCACAGAAAACTGCTATACAGTGTCTCCAACCCTTATCAGGTTTTGAATTTTTCCTTCTTTTAGACTGTTTTCCAACCAAGTCTATATAATTTAGTCTGTTCTTCCATTCACCCATATCTAAGGGAAGGGAAGAGATGAATACCTTTCCCAAGGGTATTTGCACATTATATATCAAGCACTGTTTTTATTACCTCCAGCACACAATGTAAAATATCACTTATTAAATGCTGGTAGTAATAAAATAGTTGCTCTATGTATGATAAGAGAATTAAAATGTATGCCAATAATAAATAAATATACATTTTGTTCCTCACCCGTAACACAACTGAGTTTCATGCAGCATTACTTAATAATTGGGTGAAAAGTTTTCAATTTGCACCTGACTATTGCATTGTATCTGAAACTGAGAGTTGTACTACTGGTGAGGAATTTTTTTTTTTTTTTTTTTTAATCATATCATCCCGAGCAGGGCGGTAACGCCACTGAAGCGCAGGGGGCTATGTAGGAGTGACAAGATTGGAAAAGAGAAAGCCGGAAACCACATCCTAACCAGAAAACAAGGGATGAGCCTCTTCACCTGTTCAATAGATGTGGGTGGAGTGTGAACCGGGCAATAGTTTAGTCTATCTACTCCAATTGAAAAAAATAAAGAAAAGATTGGAAAAGAGAAAGCCGGAAACCACATCCTAAACAAGGGATGAGCCTCTTCACCTGTTCAATATATTTGTGTGTGTATATATACTGCAGATCATAATTATTAGGTCAACCAAGTTTTTTTTTAAAAATCATGTATTTCATACTATTTTTAATACTTATTGCCAAATGAAAATAAAATGGTTCATTTGTTATTATTACTTTGCAAAATTTTACAAGGTAAGGAATCAAAGATAAACTTGTCCAAATCACCCTAAATTTTCTTCATTTGTTTCATTGATGAAACTGCAATATAGGTAATTATTAAATATTTATAAATTCATTTGATGCAAATGTTATTGTGCAGTATTAACAAAAGAACCATTCTATTTTCATTTACAATTATTCACTTGGCAATAAACACTAAGATATAGTATGAAATGCATCATTCTTTTAAAACACTGGGGTTGCTTAATAATTATGGCTGGTTGTGTGTGTGTGTGTGTGTGTGTGTGTGTGTGTGTGTGTGTGTGTATATATATAATGACTGGCTACTCATATGCTCAGGCACACTTCAGAGCCCACCTGTGGTTTATACATCAACTATGCTGAGCAAACCTTAGTTACAATTTTTGGGAGAGAGCGTGTTATCTAGTGTGAACAACAGTCTGAACAAGGCCAGGATGTTCAAACCCTCAGTCATGATGACTCATGACTTTGAGCTTGCCCAAACATCAATGACTCCTCAAAGGGAGCCATCTACCTAATTTCACTCACAAGGCT
>JBBBDQ010001712.1:1807500-2055000 GCA_037127315.1 Ascarosepion bandense
TGGTCCTGGAGCTCAGACTCAGCCTAAGGAATATTTGAAATAATAAAATAATTGCGACAATTTACCAATCGCACCTAGTGTGTGTGTGTATATATATATATATATATATATATATATATATATATACTAGCAGTATAGTCCGGTGGTGCTCAGGTGTAATGAAAGCTTTAAAACTAATCCATGGTCCTGGAGCTCAGACTCTTTGGACGTTGGCACAAAAGACTAAAAAGCAATATTGTTTCCAGTTAAAGCAAAGCCGTAGACTGAAAGAAAAATGAATGGATGTAAGTCAAATTTTGATTTCCTGGTATCAATATCAAATAAGTTTTTTTTCATCGTAAACGGAATTTTGAAGGCTAAATAAGTCCTCTGAGTAAATGGTATCATGGCTGAGACTAAGAACTACAATTATACCTGCTTAGAGCCAAACCCGAAGCAAAAACTAAAATAAAAGGGCTGAAAAACTGACTTTGATCAGAGCCGGTATGATATTGGGGTATCGATTTCCCATATCGGAGTCAAATAAGTCATCCAAGGATGGAACTGCAACCTTGAAACTTCTGAATATCATTTCTTATGTCTTTATCTATGAGTGTATCAAATTTTATTAAAATTGGACCACTCCTACTATAACTGATTTTTTTCGATTATCAATTTTCGATATTTATAGGGGGTACCTCGACAAAACCTAGCTAAGAACACTCGCAGATGCTTATAGTACAACTGTGTAAATTTTCAAGAAAATCGGTTCAGCCATTTCAGAGTCTATAGGTAACAGACAAACACACACAAAGTTCCATTTATAAATAAGTTTAGATTAGATTTAGATTAGATTAGATGTGTTCAACAAAACATGATATGCAAAAAGGACAAAAATTTATGAACTCTTCAATTTTGATTTCTGTATCTTTTCTTTTTGCTTTTATTAAAATTGGTGCTTGTAATTTTCTTTTTATCTTGGTAATTCAATATATATCATGTATGGCCATTACTAGACAGACAGTTTGAGATTTTCTTGCCAACAAACTGTACAGTCACTTCTGAAACTAAACAGATAGGCATTATGGGATTAATTTTCTGCTCGTTTAAGTTATTACTCAAAATGAACGAAGATGTGACCCAGGTGAGTCTAAAATTTGCATTTAATGCTGTAGAAATCAACTGCTGCCTTCTAGGATTTATTGTTCATTTGGGACTTTCAGAAAAGACCTTTTTAGTGTGGAATAGAATAAGAAGCATAAAGATATATTTTCAGTGCTAATATTCTTAGAATCTGAGATATCAACAAGGAGTGAAAAGTAGATATAAGTAATTCAAATTCCAAGATGAATTTATTTTCCTTATTAATCTTTTATACCACCCTAGGTACCTCCACTAATCTGTTACAAAAAGATCGTACCATGATGAAAAAAGACCCCAAACTTGATAAAAACAAAGTTTTATCATCAAAATGTTTGTTATTATTAAGTGGAAAAACCAAAGTACTTTTTATTATTTTATTCAATTTTTTAATCTCTTTTAGTACATTCAAAATTTTGGTTGAAAATCAGCAAGGGGAAGGGAGTCAAAGATTACTATTGGAAATTTTAGTGTCTTTATTTTGGTAAAAACACACACTATTTACATTATCTAAACTATTGTCCTCATCTTCATTGCCATTTCCACAATGTTTCAGCCATTATACACTCCAGCTTTTTTCAGGTGCTAGGAATTTTGAACCGAACCCTATATTATGATCACTGGGGTATATCATTCTCATTCCTTGTGTGAAGTTGCTTTTGGTAGCCATGAGTTATCTCCCTTTGACCTGACTCTCTAAGTTACTTGTTCACCACTGCTGTAGCCTGGTATTGAACTCACAACTCTTTGGGTCAAGTTGGGTTTAAAATCATATGTCAAATAAAATCCTACAACAAAGTTTATTACTCTTTTTTTTTTCTTTTTTTTTTCATACATTTGCAGCTTCTTTCCATACATACTGACAAATATAAATATTTTTATTTTACCAAACTCATATTGCAGCTCTACAATTTAAAAAAAATAAATTTACGCATTTACTTGAAATTTACACAAATTTTCAATCAATTTCATTTAAAAACAAAATGTGATCTCTACCTGCCCCAAATTGCACAACTCATGTGATCTAAGAATTTCAGCTATGGTTCATATTTACAGGCTGACATATCCCCATAAGAAACTTGGACTGCTGTGAAATAGGCATTTTTTTTATCAAGACCCTGTTCTCCTAAACTGGTTACAAAACAAATCAAGAGAACCCAATCTGCTCTGATATTTAACCCATAGCTGAGGAAAAAAGACTGTGTGAAAGTATACCTAAGAAACTTAGTTGAATTTCAAACTTAACTTGTTGATTTCTCTCTCTGAGCCACTGTCAAACTACTCACTCGTTCCCAAGGGAACAGTTAAACTAAACACTTTTTTTTATTAATGTTTTAAAAGCAGAAATATTGAAATTGTATATAACTATATACAGAAATAAATAGGAAAAAATTAAAAAAGGAGGATGAAAAGCAAGAATAAAATAAATTTCCATAAAGAGGGGAACTGAAAAAATAACAAACAAAATATCAAAAAAGGAAAAGAGGTTGATCAGTTTTTGATCCTCACTCTTCGGAGTCATTTGAGGACAAACATGTAAATTGTGTGCACAACATTTAAAAACCTATTAAGAATAGCCAGGGAATCAGCAGAGGACGGGTACACACACACACACACACACACACACACACACGCATACATTTATATATCTTTGATTTGTGGTACAAAATTTTTTCACTGCCATTAAAACACAAAATTTATTACCAATCATGATGATAAGTAAAAAATAAAACTGAAAAATGAGCTAGCTAACTAGATGAGCAGTATATTTGAAAGAAAAAAAAATGTGCTTAGATGAAAATTAGTTGGAGGCCAAGTATGTAATCCTTCTGTTTGCATAATAAATGTTTCAAAGATGAAATATATATGGCCTCCAACACTTTTAGGTGGTAATTTGAGTGGGACTTACTAAGAATGGTAAATGAGTCCACACTTGAATTAGCAGCACAATTATGGTTATTTATTAGATGTTTTGTGTTGGTCAGACTGTCTGATGAAAAATACTTCAAATTTTGGATCTTTTTAGGCACACATTGCTTTATTCTGACATCCAGTCTTTGAGTCGTTTTTGCCAACTACATTTAAATGAATAAATCAAAGAACTATTATGATGTGGGGGGAAAACGTCTTTCCGCATGGATGGAAAGACAGGTTTGGCAGCAAAGTAACAATGTCAAACTGCCAAAGAAACTTACTTAGCATATCTATCACTGATGCTACCCAGCCAAGGAAGGCACAGATACACAGGACATCTTTGTAATGTAACATAATATATGCATGTTATTCAGGGATGAAAGAAAATGGTCCATTTCAGTCTCATCATTGAAGAGACAAAAGGTTTTATCCACATAACTGAAGTAAACATCAGGTTCATTAGATTTAGATAATACACTCTTAATGGAATCCAACAAAGATGTTTGCTAAAGTGAGTCCCATAGAATAACACTGACATCTCATTTTAACAGATACACTCCTGATCAAAAATTTAAGACCACTTAAAAATCTTTAAAAAGAAATTTTTTTTTTATGGATAGATTTTAAACTCCTCCCACTTAAGGTTACCAATACTACAATCTAAAAGGTTATGGAAACAAAAGGCTACATTCCAAACATTTTATTTAGAAATTTACATTTTTATAAAATGAGGCCATTTACACATGATCAAAATTATAAGACCAGGGGTAGAAATTGTTAGATCTATAGCAATTCCAATGTTTTTAGTTCAGTTAGCTTAATGGTGTTACCATGCCTAAAGCAAGCAAACTTACCAAAGTTGAGCGTTCTAGAATTCCATAAGCAAGGTTTGTAACAGCGGGTGATCACAGCTAAGGTAAATCACAGTAAAACTGTGATTTGCAACTTTCTAAAGAACAGTGAGAATTATGGAAAAGCAAAATCCTCTGGTAGGCCCCCCAAAATTTCTCTTGCATTGAGTAGAATAAAACAGGTTGTTATGAAAGACGGGGGACTTTCTTCTAGTCAAATTAAGGCAGTCACAGATGCTGATTGCAATCCTGTAACCATCAGACGACACTTAAGACAAAAAGGCATGGTAACTAAAAAGCATAAACAAATTCCTCGGCTGCTTCCACGTCACAATTTGGGCCACTTAAAGTTTGGTTGTGAATACCAAACATGGGACGTTGAGAAGTGGAAGAAAGTCCTGTTTTCTGATGAGAAAAAATTAAATCTCGATGGTCCTGATGGCTTCCAATGATATTGGTATAACAAAAACATGCCTCCTGAAATTTTCTCCGCACGTCATAGGGGTGGAGGGTCCCTAATGGTATGGAGTGCCTTTTCTTACAGAGGGACGATGGAGCTCCAGGTGATGCAGTGTCGTCAGAGAGTGGCTGGTTGTGTTAACATGATACAAAAAGCATCTTTGATGACGGAGGGCCATCGTTTGTGTGGGGATGGATGGTTATTCCGACAGGATAATGCTGCAATCCATGTTGCAAGACGGACCTTGACCTTTCTACAAGAAAATGGGGTCCATTTCTTGGGACATCCATTCTTGGCATGCTCACTGGACTTGAACCCAATTGAAAAGGTTTGGGGATAGATGACAAGAGATGTTTATCGAAATGGCAAACAATATTCAACAAAAAATGAACTTTGTGAAGCCATCTTCAGAAGCTGGAGCAACATCCCCTGCACCTTAATGGAAATGCTTATTTCTAGCATGCTCGACAGAATTTTTGAAGTCATCAAAAGCAGTGGAGGTAGACTTCATTATTAAATTTGGTTGTTGAATATTTTCATACACTTTCTATACAATTTCGTAGAATTTTTCTCTCTGGTCTTATAATTTTGATCATGTGTAAATCGCCTCATTTTATAAAAATGTAAATTTCTAAATAAAATGTTTGGAATGTAGCTTTTTGTTTCCATAACCTTTTAGATTGTAGGATTGGTAACCTTAAGTGGAAGGAGTTTAAAATCTATCTGTAAAAAAAATTTCTTTTTAAAGATTTTTAAATAATCTTAAATTTTTGATCGGGCGTGTATTTTGGGTGCAATGAATAAATTGTCGTCAAAATGATACCAAAATGAAGATAACACTGATGTCTCTTTTTAACAGATATAATTACCAAAATTACACAAAAATATCTGGAAATACTAAAGAATAAATTTATTCAATAAAACTGCCATTGGCTTCAACCATGGCCTCCAGACAACTTCAGGATCTCCTGCATCTGTTCTGGACAGTTTCCTTGTTTAAGTTGGTGCATGTTGCCATAATCCCTGCCTTCAGTTCATTTTTCCAGTTTGGGAAGTTAGGTGGCTAGATGTAAGGGGTGATATGATCGCATAAATTGTTTGAAAGCCATGGCTGGATTTTTCTGCTTCTTGTGGCATGGTATAGAGTCCTGTTGTCAGACATAGGATCTTTCAGCAGCCACCCTCTTGACCCAAGGAAGTACTACCTTCTAAAGCCACTTGATCTAGTCCTCTGTGTTGAGTCTGAGGCCCTCACCAATGAATTAGGAAGCTTCTTTTTTTTTTTTATCAGAATGAGTTTTCCTAGCTGTTGTATCTTCGTTATCACCAATAGACTTATGCTCATATTGGAGTTTCTGGCATGAATGTCAAGCAGTACAGCATGCCAATTTCTAAATTTTCTCACAGAGTGAATTGCATCATGGAGCTCTTTTTCTCACAGATGGTGCCCAACTTACCTACTGTACTGTGCACTTGACGAAATCAGAAACACTGTGCATGTGTGAAATTAAAAATATAAAATTGTGACAATTTACACATTGCACTTTATGTAATGGGCTTGTTAATGAAATTTGAAGAATAAACAAAAAAGAATAAAATTGGCAATATGATTGATGATATATATATATAATATCAGTTGGCCTTTTGACTAAATTGAAGCACAAACTGGTGTGTGATATATATATATATATATATATATATATATATATATATATTCTCTTCCAAACGATTGCTTCCCCGACGGCTACAATCTCCAGGAGTTTAAATGTAAGGTCAATACACACCTCCTAACACACTAACCTGCTCCCATTCTATCAAGCACTCTTCCCATCTGCCCGACCCTCATCCTCGCTATCCTTACTCATCTGTCACCTTTCTCCTGACATTCCCTATGTCTATCCACTCCTCTTTACCTTCCCCTATGTAGCCCCATGCACAATAGTGGCAGTGGAATGCCTTGCTTGGGGTGAGATGATTTAAAAAAAAAAAAAAAAAAAAATCTTTTCACTCTTTTCTTTCTTTTTTCAATTGGAGTAGATAGACTAAACTATCGCCCGGTTTACACTCCACCCACGTCTTTTGAACAGGTGTAGAGGCTCATCCCGTGTTCCTTGTTTAGGATGTGGTCTCCGGTTATCTCTTTTCCAATCTTTTCACTCCTACGTAGCCCCCTGCGCTTCAGTGGCGTTAGCGCCTTGCTCGGGGTGATAAGATTAAAAAAAAAAAAAAAATATATCCAGATTTCAGTTACATTAAGTCCCAGTCATTATTCCTTCTACTTATAGAAGGAAAACTGCCTAGACCTATTGTATAACATGTCTGATATTTTGAAGTGGTAATTAGAGTGCATTTTGCTGTTTATGGTAAAGGAATTCCTGGTAAAGAATATAGCAATCACCAGATCATTTCTTAAGTGTTTAGCAATTACTGAACTTGACATATTAACCAGCTTATTCAAATTATCACAACACATTTTTTTTATCACATCTTTTTCTGACTAATTTCTGACTTTTAGGTACATTTGTTTTATTAATGTAACTGGAATGAATTATATTTTCATATTTTTTGGTTATTTACTGTGAAGAAATTTCAGTTGTGCTTTTTCTAATCTTTTCAATGATGCTATTGGATAAATAAATTTGAATTTGGTACACAAGTGTTAAAGGACTATCCTTTGTTACAATGATAACAAAGAACTTATTTAACAATGCTTGCAGAGTTTAGAGGTTTAGTATCTTGTTTACGCTTCATAAAAGTTGAAAAAACACAGAAAAAACCTACAGGCTATTTATGTGATGTTATCATTTTAAATACTAATGAGGTCAGTAAATTTTTCATATGTAAAATTATTGTTTATTCAACTTTGGATTTTGTCAATTGATATTAGTAATTGAGTGTATAGCTGTAGGGATTTTTCTAAACATGAATTATTTTTACTTTTTTTTTTTTTTTTTCTGTGAGTTTGTGACAGACTCTCTACTTCTTCCCTCTTAGGTAGAGTGCTTATATATCTACCTGTCATCCAGTTGTCTCATGTGTGCACATCCTAAGTGCAAATGAGTCAGTCACCTATTTATATATCACAGGCAGCCACTGATATCCAGTGAAGTTGCAAATATGCATCTGGTAGATAGGTTGTTTTCTAGGTCAACCTATCTTCTCTGGTTTAACACTGAGTGCAAAATCTATTATCTGGGCATAAGTCCAGTACATATTAATCATTGTAAATCAACATCTTAGAACAAAGGTCTCTTTTGATTCAGACCATCTAATATTCCTGAGCATGAACTATACTGAAGTGCAGGAAAAAATATGTATCATATCAGTATGCCTTCATTTGATTTTTACAGCTTATCAACCCTTTTGCAGGTTATTTTAAGCCAGAAAACTTTTTTTTTTTTTTTTTGGATAGTACAAATTTTTGTGAGATAATAAGAATTTACTAATACAAGTCATAGTAATCAACCCATAGCAGGAAGGAGAGGAAGTGGATTCATGCCTTTCCCTAGGGTATTTGTGTATAAATAAATATAATGAACCTGACTGGAATTGAAACTCACTCATTAATTTCCAATTCCAAGTTGTTGTTCTTTACACCAGCCACAAATCCAATTTTACAGCACCTGTTATTTCCAAGTGGTCACCCATCTAGCTACTGACTAGGCTCAACTTTGCTTAGCTTCAGCAATTCTATGAGAGCCAGTGTTTCAACTTGATTTGGCTGTTAGTTGTCTACTAAGTATGAATGCATTACATATTGATGTATAAATTTAAAGCAACAGTAGAAAAACTAACCTAGTATGAAGTTCATTAACATAGTTTAAAAGCCACATATGATTTATTGCAAGAATTGGAGAAGTTGATTACATGATTAGCTATTCTCCAAGAAGACTGAAAATTCAGAGCTTTACTTTTATTTTTAGAAGTATAGAACATCAAATGTAAGTCAATTTTGCCATCAATTCCCAAATGTCTTACCCTGTTTTTTCTACACTTTCAGAATAAAAACTTTTAATGATAAAAAGCATATAGAAAAACTAAACAAAACAATTCCGAGCAGTAGATGGTTCTTAATTATAAAACATATTTTTTTTTTTTTTTTTTTTTTTTTTTTTTTTTAATCGTATCACCCCGAGCAAGGCGGTAATGCCACTGATGTGCAGGGGGCTACATAATAGTGAAAAGATTGGAAAAGAAAAGAAAGAAAGCCGGAAAACCACATCCTAAACAGGGAACAAGAGATGAGACTCTTAACCTGTTCAATAGACGTGGGTGGAGTGTGAACCGGGCGATAGATAGATCTATCTACTCCAATTGGAAAAAAAAAAAGGGAAAGGAGTGAAAAGATTGGAAAAGAGAAAGGCGGAAACCACATCCTAAACAGGGAACAAGGGATGAGCCTCTTAACCTGTTCAATAGACGTGGGTGGAGTGTGAACCGGGCGATAGATAGATCTATCTGCTCCAATTATAATTATTTTATAATTTGATCATAGGACATCCAAAAGGGATAAAACAATTCACCTATAAAAATAAACCCATGATTCATTCCCAATATGTACTTATATTTTTTAAATTCAATGAGAAGTGTCAGCTTGTTTTGATCAGGCTATTTCAGGCTTAATTAGAAACTAACATATATCACCTCATCAAGACAGTTTTTCTCTTTCCTAGTTTTTGATATTTATTAGAGCTGAACATTACAGCTTACAATGTTATAAACGAATACGTAATATTCTTGAAGATCTAGTGTTTTTTGTTGTGTATCCAAAAAATAAGTTATATATATTCTTGTCTTTTATTTTCAAGATGCAATCACTTGAAATATAGGCCATTACTTGATTTCTTTTTTTTTTTCTTTTTTATAATCATATTGCCCCAAGGAAGGTAGTTTACTGACACTGTTTTGCAGGTGGTTACATAGTAAAAAAGTTATGAGAAAGAGTGACATGTTATATGGGGTGTCAGGAAGTGGGTAAGAGAAGGATGAGAATACTGACAAGAGTGGAGTGGATGGAGAAAGGAGCATGAGAGAGAGGATGCAAGTTAGTGAGATAGGAGATGACTATTGACTTTACATTTAAATTCTTGGAGATTGAGATTTCTTTGCTTTGTTACTGATCCCCTACTAATTACGACTTAATAATATAATACATCTCTTCCCTCTCTAGCTATGAGTCAAATAATAGGACAGATTGGGTTCTATAGCCTTGGCTGGCAACCAGTCTACCACAGATAGCAATGTCAATCTACTACGGGATAATCTTCTACCCAGTCAGTCATGTGTCTTTTTAGACATGATCGGCCAAGTGTGTTTCACGTATGGCACTTAACAGACTAAAGATATCTCAAAGCATTTTTTTTCTAGAAAGTGAAAATTATTTTGAATAAATAAATAAATACATAGAAGGAACTACACAGCCTGATTACATCCTGATTTGATATGAATTCTTTTTTTTTTTTATTATATATAATCGTTTCACCCCACATAAGGCAATACTACCACTGGTGTGCAGGGGGTTACATAAAAAGAGAGTGAAAAAAAAGAGGAACAGGTCATGAAGGGTGTCGAAGAATGGGTAAGAGAAGGGTGGAAACACTAGTGTGAAAAGAGCTGTGTGAGAATAGAGTGGAAAGGGAGAAGAACAACATACAAGGGTTGTCTGGGAAGGGATGAGAGTCAAGGAGATAAAAGATGCCAGTTGACATTCCAATTAAAATTTTGTAAATTGTAGCTATCAGGGAAGCAAGTATTTGGAAAGGAGTTCCACATGTGGGAAATGCGAGAAAAGAAGCTGTTAGGCTAGAAGTTGCAGTTACATTTGATTGTTTTCACTGTAAAAGGGTGGGACCTAGTTGCCAGTCTAGTAGCTTGAGTAAATTCATGCAGAAGGAGCACCAGGGAGCTAAGCTCATCAGAGTAGAAGCCTTGTAAGTATTTGTAGAAGAGACAGAGGGAAGTCATATCATGTGGGTGAGAAAGTGACTGGAGTTGACCTACCATGTCGGAATTGATTACATTGCAGATTCTCTTTTGGATTTTGTAGAGAATCTTGATATGAATAGCTGGGGCACCCGACCAGATGTGACAGCAGTATTCAGTGCATATAACATTATTCTTTGCCTGTAACATTAGAAAATACTTTTTGCTGTGAAAGTTTTCATGTCATTTTTTTATGTCCCTTATTTGCCAGGTTCAAATTTCTACTTCTGAAGTAAGCAAAGAGGATTCAAGTCGAACATGGTGAAACCTACACCTTTCTGCCTTGTTGCATGTCGATCAACACACAACAGATTTTTCATGCATTTCCTGCAACCAACAGAAAATATTTTCATAAACTGCAAATTTTGAACTTTTATGCTCAACTGAAAAAGTCCCTACAAAAATAAACCAATCAAAAATCAACAAAATTTATAACTGAATAAATTTACTAATTAGGAGTAATAGACATGTTTGAAATGCAGTTATAAACTAAAGTTACAAAAAATTAGAGATAGCTAGCTTCTTTATGTCAAAATAATGGCTACTACACAACATGGCATCTATGAGATTCTAGTTATTACATGATTTTATCTATACAGGTACATTCCTGAGCTGTTCATTAGTGAGTTTTTTTTATGTTCACTAAGTACAATGCCCAAGAGCCACTCAATGTAGGTGGTTACAGAATTAGGTTGCAGCATGAAATTAAGAGAAGGAGGTAAGAAGTGCTGATTATAAGGTTATGTAGGAAAGAACTGGTGATCCTAGACTTGAAAAGGTTGTGGTTGTAGTGATCAGGAAAACAGTCTCTCTAGAGTCTTTTTCACAAAGTAGCAGTTCTTGGGAAGAAGCTGTCCAAGTGGAACTTCCTTCTTACTAATGGAATATGAAGAGAATGGTTGCTGGTTTGACTGCAGGAAATTTAGTGATCTTTAAAATGTATCCATATATGCTCAATAGGGTTTAAACCTGGTGAGCATAAGAACCAGGAATTCAGTTGAATATTTACTGAAATCAGTTTTTGTTTTGTTTTATTTTCTAGTTGTGTTATTTGTCTGGAACAAACCATTACCACCAGATAACTCAGTCAGTTAAGTGCCATACGTGATATATGCTTTGGGTGATCATGTCTCGAAAGAGACATGACTGACTGGGCAGAAGATTATCCTGAAGTAGGTTGCCATTACTTTCTGTGGTAAACTGGTTGCCATCCAAGGCTACAGAACCCAGTCTGTCTTATTATTTAACCCATAACTAGAGGGTATAGATGGATTAATACCTTTCACAAGGTATTTAACTGGAATTCAAACTTGGCTTCCTGATTTGTCGTTCCAAGTCGATATCCACTGCACCACAACGCACATTCTACTAGATAAATCAGTCAGTTAAGTACCATACGTGATACACGCTTGGGTGATCATGTCTTGAAAGAGACATGACTGACTGGGCAGAAAATTATCCCGCAGTAGGTTGCCATTGCTTTCTGCTATAGAACCCAGTATGTCCTGTTATTTAACCCATAACTGGAGGGAAGAGACAGATTAATAGCTTTCCCAAGGGTATTTTTGCGTAAGTGAATTCAAGGAATTCAGAAGCATAAAACAATGCAAGATTTCTGGATGCCACAAATGTCTGGAAAGTCTCCACAGTTTGACTAGTAGTCCTTTGTGAATTTCCTGGTGACAGGCCATATCTACAGTCTTATGCAGTCCCCTACTTGTAGAAATTGAAATATCTGCCAAAGGAGCTGAAAGCACAATCAAATAACAATTGCACTAATACTTTGGTTCAGGTTAGATGCAATAGCAAATACCATAATTTTAATAACAGTAGCCATGTTGGTCAACAACTTCATTATCCCAGGTAATGTAACGTACACGACATAATGCATTGACTGCTGACTTGAAAAGACCAGAGTTGATGTAATGTTTCCCTTTTTATGGCGTGGGTAGAATTCTCGTCAGTCATTGGTATTCCTGGTTTTGCATCCCATATGGAAGCTCACTATTTTCCAGTACCTGTTTCTTGAATGTCTGTCAGGAATTAGCATATTCCTTGTCATAAACCTTACTACTGTTACTCAAGAAAAATTGAGAGCAGTGTCAACAGTCTGTTTCATGCTTAAACACAATCTTTAGTTCAGCCATTCATGGCCTGAAGATTGCATTTAAGCATAAAACAAACTATCACCATGGGATATTGACATCAATGTCTATTTTTATATTAATATACTAGCAGTATAGCCCGGCGGTGCTCAGGTGTAATGAAAGCTTTAAAACTAATCCATGGTCGTGGAGCTCAGACTCTTTGGACATTGGCACGAAAGACTAAAAAGCAATAGTTGTTTCCACTTAAAGCAAAACCGTAGATTGAAAAAAAAAATGAATGGATGTAAGTCAAATTTTGATTTCCTGGTATTGATATCGAATAAGTTTTTTTTGTTGTAAACTGAATTTTGAAGGCTAAATAAGTCCTGAGTAAATGGTATCATGGCTGAGATTAAGAACTACAATTATACCTACTTAGAGCCAAACCCAAAGCAAAAACTAAAATAAAAGGGCTAAAAAAAATACAGATATATAGGCAGATAAACAGACAGACACACAAATATCTTGCCTTTTATACATATATATTATTGATTTTCTGCACTATTGTAAGAACTGCAACCTTGGAACTTCTGAATATCATTTCTTATGTCTTTGTCTATGAGTGTATGAAATTTTATTAAAATCGGACCACTCCTTCTATAACCTGTTTTTTTTCAATTATCAATTTTTGATGTTTATCGGGGATTCTTCGACACAAAACCTGGCTAAGAACACTCGCAGACACTTATAGTACAACTGTGTAAATTTTCAAGAAAATCGGTTCAGCCATTTTGGAGTCTATAGGTAACGGACACATACATACATACACACACACACACACAGACAAAGTTCCATTTATAAATAAGTTTAGATTTAGATGAAAGAGAGTGTGGGAGTGTGTGTGTGTATGTGTTTTGGTATATGCGTTCTTTATTTTTGTGACATTTATGGTATGATCACGGCTTCAATGTTAAACTGTATACACCTCTACCCTTCAACTAACCTCTATATTTCCTCACTGTGCCAACCTAAAAAATTTTTGAATACTCTGAGTTAAATTAAACTATTTGATTTTTCGGGTCTGACGAAGCAGCTTCTATTTTTACAACTGCCAAAATAAATTCTACATTTATAACAGTTTAATTATGTGTTGAGTTTTCTTATCTCTGTGTCTCATATATATATATATATATATATATATATATATATATATATATATATATACACTTAAGACTGAAGAAATTAATTGAATTGTTTGTGTAGTGAGTATAAATAAGCCTATCAGTTGATCTTGCAAAAGCCAAAATATAAATTTAGGTAGAGAGAAAATAAAGTGCAAATTTTCAGACACAAATATAGATTTTTAGAAAAATTCATGGGCAGTTTAGTCAATGTCAGTGAATCCTATTAAAAATATCTTAAGATTTAAAAAGCTTCTTATTGTGTGTGTGTGTTTGTTATTTGTGCTTGTTTCTTAATGATTTTTTTTTGCTAATGCACTTAATTGACCCTCCTAAAATTAGCTACACATTCACACCACTCATTAACTTACTATAAATGTTAGCAAATAGCATACGTGCTACTCAATCTTTTTAAAGCATCTGAATCCAGTTATCAACCAATATAGTTCTCGGGCGTCATTTCTGAGTTTTTTAATTGCAGTGTATGATCGGTACTTTTAAGTCTATTTTTCCTGTTTCTGTAGATACTTTCCAACATTTGTCATTTTCATTAGAGTATAATTTTACTACAATAAACATTGGATAATGGACTCCTGGCAAAATCACAGATGGTAATTATCTAATTCACTTAGGCTAATTAGGAACAGCTGTGCAAGGACTATCAGAATTGACCCCCAAAAATACTCTAATCACAGCTGATAAAAGTTAATAGAGTAACAACAAATCTGCTCATGGTTGTGTGTCAAGATGAAATTGTAGAGTTGCACAAGTTCTCTCTGAAATATTGTAATAAATGTTACATGCCTGTGCTTTCTAATGATAGTTTTTGTTCGTTTGTTTCGAGGTTTAACAACCTATCAATCCTTATGGAATCGTTTAAAGTCTATTGAACAGGTGAAGAGGCTCATCCCTTGTTTCCTGTTTAGGATGCGGTTTCCGGTTTTCTCTTTTCCAATCTTCTCACTTTGTTTTTTTAGTTTTTCAATTGGAGTAGATAGACTAAACTATCGCCCGGTTCACACTCCACCCACGTCTGTTGAACAGATGAAGAGGCTCATCCCTTGTTTCCTGTTTAGGATGCGGTTTCCGGTTTTCTCTTTTCCAATCTTTTCACTCCTATGTAGCACCCTGCACATCAGTGGTGTTACCGCCTTGCTCGGGGTGATATGATTAAAAAAAAAAGTCATAACCAATGATTTCGGGTAAGGTTATTTTTATTTTACAACATTTTTCTTTTTTGAGTATCAAGATTCATTGGGATTTGTTTTTAAGGACAAGGTCCCCAAGTCCTACCCTTGTTATTTAACCCATAACTGGAGGGAAAGGACAGATTAATACCTTTCTCAAGGGTCCCAGTGCTTAAGTGAATGCAGGGTATTCAACTAGAATTCGAACTCGGCTCACCGATTTCTCTTTCCGAGCCAATAGCCACTGCACCACAATGCACATTCATCACTAAACGCTTACAGCACCTGGTATTCCCAAGTGGTCACCCATCTAAGTACTGACCAGGCTCCATGTTGCTTAATTTTGGTGATCGAGCGAGAACTGGTGTATTCAACGTGATAGGCCGTAAGCCTCTAATGATAGTCATTATGACACTGATACCTGTAAAAATGATGTTATATAAATATGGATCAGCCAGTCATCAGTGTCTCTGTACTCTGGCTAGGATCAAATTGTTACACTCTACCACTTTTTCTAGGATCAGTGCTATGATTTCTGTACTATGCTCAGAATCAAAATCCTACTCCTATCTAAAATAAGTGTAATACTTTATAGATAGTGTTAGACATTTTATATATATATATATATATATATATATATATATATATATGTATGTTTTGTTCTGTTTTTTGATGAAGAACTTTTAACTATCTCAGTCATTATCAAAAACAAAGTGTTGTCAGTATGGTAGACAAGATTTTGTTGGCTATATCCTGCCATTTTCTCTTCATAGTATTGGTATTTGACTCTGACCAAAATTGCATGTATAAAGGTTAGAGCAAGCTAGGCACACTGAAAAAGAATGTATCAAATATATAAACATATTATTTTGTAAACATATTAAAACAACTATCAATATAAAAAAAATATTAGGAGATATTACCAAACTATTATACAATTGCAAGAAAATACTCAAAATTCTATAAGAAATAATTCACATTAAAAAATATCTTTCAGTGTTTATAAAATACTAGCAGTATAGCCCGGTGTTGCTCGGGTGTAATGAAAGCTTTAAAACTAATCCATAATCCTGGAGCTCAGACTCTTTGGACGTTGGCACGAAAGACTAAAAAGCAATAGCTGTTTTCAGTTAAAGCGAAACCATGGACTGAAAGAAAAATGAATGGATGTAAGTCAAATTTTGATTTCTTCGTATCAATATCAAATTTTCTGCACTATTGTAAGAACTGCAACCTTGAAACTTCTAAATATCATTTCTTATGTCTTTGTCTATGAGTGTATGAAATTTGATTAAAATTGGACCACTCCTTCTATAACCTGATTTTTTCGATTATCGATTTTCGATATTTATCGGGAGTACCTCGACACAAAACCTGGCTAAGAACAGTCGCAGACGCTTATAGTACAACTGTGTAAATTTTCAAGAAAACCGATTCAGCCTTTTCGAAGTCTATAGGTAACGGACACACACACGGACACACACACACACACGGACACACACACACACACACGGACACACACACACGGACACACAGACAAAGTTCCATTTATAAATAAGTTTAGATTTAGATTAGATTTAGATTTAATTTTTTTCGGGTGATCTTCAGATCATCATTTCATGTCTCGAGCATTCTTAAGACTGGGGTTTAACATCTTAAGCAATTCATTATATTTAAAATCCCATCAGCTGTCGTTTCAAAATGATGGGCATTCAGGATTGGCTAATCTCCAGAAAAAAATTCAAACAATTTGTATATTCATCCACGATGTTCCATTAGTTCTTGTAGACAATTTGAATCTTTTATGGAATTTATCAGGAAATTTTCATGGAATTCAAAACAACAACAACATCTTGATGTTCGTTCAAAGAGCAACTTTTATCATACACATCCTCAGTCAGTCAGTTAAGTGCCATATGTGAAACACCCTTAGGCGATCATGTCTTGAAAGAGACATGACTGACTGCGCAGAGGATTATCCCACAGTAGGTTGCCATTGCTTTCTGCAGTAGACTGGTTGCCAGCCAAGGCTATAGAACCCAATCTGTCCTGTTATTTAACCCATAACTGGAAGGAAGAGATGGATTAATACCTTCCCTAAGGGTATTTGCGCGTAAATGAATGCAATGAATTCAACTGGAATTTGCATCGTCACAGGCAATAAAAACTGAATTTTCCAGCTATGATCCAGAGACAAAGCAGTATTTATCCCAGTGGACGATCCTCAATCACCAAGACTTTAGAGGTATGGAACTGGGATGGTGGTCAAATTTTAATAATATATGAAATATTTTTACTCTCTACATTGTTCGAACTGTTGTCCTCATCTTTATTGCCATATTTATGATGTTTCAGTTATTGTAAATTCCAGCCTTCTTCAAATGTTACAGATTTCGAACCCAACCCCTTATTTCAATCACTGGGGTATTTCATCACCATTCCATGTGTGATGCCACTTATGGTAGTCATGTAGTTATCTCCCTTTAACTTAGCACTTTAAGTTATTTTTTCACTCACACCTCTTGGGTGTCAAGTCACTGGAAGTAACCAATGCCTATATTCACTGGGTCATGTTTTTTGTGTATGAATTTCTTGGACTTATAAACCTAATGTCTCAGTAGCCATTTTGTCAGAGCTCATATTATAGTCATTGATGCTAATGATTTTCTCAAGCATTTTTTTTTTTACCAGGAGTCATATTGCAATCTTTGAAGCTAATGATTTTCTTTAGTGCTCCATATTACTGGTTCCCATATTGTATTCATTTCTATGCTAGGTCAGTTTATGAGATTTTTGTGGCTGAAACGTAAAGATGGCAATAAAGATGAGTACAACAGTTCAAACAATGTAAATAATATAAATATTGCCTCATTTCGGAAGTATAGACAAATATGAAATATTATTTACTGTTATAAAGGTGTACCTTATCTGTGAACTTACTGAGACTGACTTGTATAAATAGCACAACTTACTTCAAGAATTAGTTTTGTTGGTAGAACATGAAATTCTTGAAAAACAGATACAGACTCAAAAACATTAAGTAAGCTTATACATATGATGAAATGAAGATTTTAATACTTTCCAGATTTTACAAGTATACAAATGTTTTGATTGCATTGGATATGTTACTATGCTATCTTTCATAGACTTACCAAAAGATAGTATTTCAAATACAAACCAACAACCAAATTAGTGAGTTATATTTTATTTAGTTTTTGTGAACTGATTTTTTTTATTTTTTTATTTTGTTGATAAAGGTTTAGACTGCAGAATAAGAGGTTTTAAGTAATCTTTCTTCTTAGCACTTCAATATCAGAGATAACCTCACACACACACATTCCACATTGTGTTTCAGATAAAACTTTGGTTTATGGCACTTGTTATCAGTCATGCATATCCAGATAGATAAGAAAGTTTCAGTTCTTGCATCTGTTAAAGGATTTCCTTGCACTGGAATTGTTAAAAAAAGGAGATAAACAATCTGAATATGGCATTCTTTCAACTCCTTTTACCGAAAAAGACCAAAAAATGCCTGCATCTTATATACATATATAGGGCTGGAGTAGGAACTTTTGAGGCTCTTAGGCTAATGAAATTATTCACTCCCCCTCAGATGGAGACACTCTCTAACTTACTCATACCCTTCTTGAATATTTTTTACTCATGATATATTTTAGTGACATCTACATAGCTTGAAGTACACTTATTCCAAATACTTTAGATAAACTAAAGCATCTATCTTTTTTTGTCAATAAAAATATTCTTTAAGAAATACCTTCACTATTTTACTATTTATTGCGAACCAAATTGCACAGATTTCAATACAAACAATAAAAAAAACAGATTTTTATAACTAGTATTATAACAATAAAATAAAATGAACATTAGTTTGTCATATTGATATCATTCTATTTATGGAAACATTTAAGTTATAACATCTAGAAAATTAAAATCATTGTTTTATAAAAGCTTGAGGGGCCCTTGGGTACTAGCCTAAAAGATAATCTGGCCCTGTATATATATATTTGTTTAATATTTTTTATTTTACAACAAATAATTATACACAGATGTAAAAATGTTGTTAGTTTTTCAAACGTTTTAAAATTAAGAATGCTCCTTCTGGCTGGCTAAAAGTCAAGGTAAATTATGGAAGATGTTAAGTTTTATGTCTTTGCGCAAAATTTGATATTTTTGTGTGCATGACACATCACTCAATAAGTTGCAGGCCTGACATATAGATGACAACAGTAATAAAAAATTAATGTGATTTTTATGAAGTACTAACCTTCAAATGACAAAATTTGGGCTCAATCAGATTATTAGTTTACAAATTACAGTTATTTAAGTAAAGCTACTATGGAAAACTCTGAATTTCTTGTGTTGATAATGCATTGCTTTCTGATGGGGAAAAAATATTGTTCAAGCAAAGTAATAGCTTGATAAGTGTTATTCAGATTCTGCTCTATCGAAAACAGCAGTTAAGAGGTGGTATGCTGACTTTAAACATGATTGTACAGACATAAATGATGCTGAATTCTCAGATCGCCCAAAATCAGCAGTTGTCCCGAAAAACATAAAAAACATCCACAAACTTGTTTTGGCTGATCATAACTTGAAGTTGCATGGAATAGCAGAGGAGTTAAACATATCAGAAGGCAGTGTATTCACCATTTTGCATGAACATTTGTCAATGAGAAAGATGTGTTCAAAGTGGGTGTTGTGTTTGCTCAGAGTAGATCAAAAACAACAACATGTCGATGATTTAGAACGCTGTTTGCTACTGTTTCAGGAGTTTTTGCATAAATATGTGACAATGGATGAAACATGGATCCACCACTTCACTCTGGAGTCAAATCAACAGTCAGCTGAGTGGACAGTAGCAGGTGAAAGCAGTCCAAAGTGACCAAAGATGCAAACACCAGCAGGCAAGGTTTTGGTCTCCATATTTTGGGATGCACAAGGTATTTGTTCATTGATTACCTTGAGAAAGGAAGAACCATCAATAGGGAATATTATATAGCATTATTGGTATGTTTGAAGGAAAAAATCAGCCACAAATATCACAAGTTGATCGCAATGATGGCAAAACTACATGAATTGCACTTCGAATTGCTTCCGCATCCACCCTATTCTCTAGATCTGGACCCCAGCAATTACTGGCTGTTTACAGATCTGAAAAGAATTTTCCAGGGAAAGAGATTTGGCTCCAATGAAGAAGTGATGTCAGAAAATGAGGTGTATTTTGAGGCCAAAGACAAATTGTTCTGCAAAAAAGGTATTGAATTGTTAGAGAAGCGTTGGAATCAGTGTATCACCCTAGAAAGAGACTATGTTGATGAATAAAGTCGAATTTTGCCTAAAAGTTGTTGTTTTATTAGTTAAGCCCAGGACTTATTGAGTGAGGTATTATATATATATATCAGTCACTCCAAGTTTGCATTAAGCTAGTGAGTTATACAATGAAGAGATAGAATAAATAAACAGGAACAGGAAATTGAACACTGGCTTGCTTTTTCCTACTCTAAGCTCCATCATAATTTTGATGTTAATGATATAGTTATATAATTATATGGAGAAATATTGATTGGATAGAAAAACAGATTGGTCAAAGGATGCAGTTTCTTCTTTGGTTAAACAAGTTATCTCTTTTATTTGTTGTTTACGGCCATATCATGTTGAATACACCGATTCTCGTTCAATCACCGAAGTTAAGCAATGTGAGCCTGGTCAGTACCTAGATGGGTGACCACTTGGGAATACCAGGCACTGTAAGCGTTCAGTGACAGATGTGCATTGTGGTGCAGTGGATGTCGGCTTGGAAAGAGAAATCAGTGAGCCAAGTTCGAATTCCATTTGAGTACCCTGCATTCACTTAAGCACTGGTACTTTTGGGAAAGATATTAATCCGTCACTTCCCTTCAGTTATGGGTTAAATTACAGGATGGGGCCTGGAGGCAACCCATCTAGTGTTGGTGTCACAATAAAAACACCCTTGGTAGCCCTGGTGAAGCATCAAGTATTCAGCTATTTGAGAAGATTATGAATTTTGCTATAAACTGTGCCAGGGTTCCAAATGCACAGGGAATATTGGAGGGGTGTAGTGAGTTCTATCTCGGCCGAGGCCACAGGACGACACGATGATTTGTTGCTCTTTATTGAAATGATAAGAATGTTTTTATTCCATCTTTCTTCTGTTCATATCTATACAGCCTGATTTTTTAAAATATACCATATTTGGTAACATAAGTCATTCCAATTTCAGCAGGGAATATAAAAAAAAAATTAGTAAAATGAGTAAAATTATTAGTAAATGGTACAACCTTGGCTATGAGGTATGATTTTGGTTAAACAAGCCATGATTACAGTTAAACGAAAAATAATAGGAAAAAATAACATGAGCCGATAAAAAGCCTATAAAATCTTTATTATATCCAAAGTTAAGAAAACAAAAAAAATAAAGCTGTTATTACAATTGTGCAAAACAGTACAATTACCATTAAAATTTTATTCATCTTCAAATCCTTAAAATTAATCACCTTTGTTATAAAAATCCATACCAAAAATACATTAATACATTTTAAATGAGTCCTGGGATAAAATGTGTTACCATTCCTAAAAACAAAAAATACAATAAATTTAGAGAAAGATCAAGCAAAAGAAATGCATTCATTCTTTCAGACTTAAAGTTTCAAGTTACTGTATTTTGTTTTCTCTCTTACAGTATATGCCCCCCACCACTTCCAATTAGTAAAAACAAAATACAAATGTTAGTTATTTATATTAGCTCTAAATATATATGAAAAATTCATACACTATATTAGTCATCGCTAGTTTAAATTTAGTTGGGTTATTTTGATTAGAAACAACAAAGTTTGCTGTCTTTTATTTTCTATATTATATTATAAATAAAAATGGCTAGTAAAGTGGCTGAAAGTGCTTGGAAAGTTAAAAAATTATGGAACATTTTTACACTCCTTATCTCCAGCAAAGAGGAAACATGTAAGAATACTAGAAAAATTGAATCAAAAGTTAATAAAATTTTCCTTGTCAGTCGTTTTTAACAAAACATATTCAAAAGAATAATTGCTGCCCAAATATATATATTATAACCATTTTACTTCAAGCAAGACAGTACTGCCACTGGTGTGCATGGGGTTACAATGAGAGAAGAGACAAGAAAAAACAGAAAAGACAGTATAGGTGACGTTGTAGAAAGGGCAAGAGAGAGGTTGGAATCATGGAGATAGACGATTGCAATTGCCGCTGCATTTAAACTTTTAGAGATTGTAGCTATCAGGGAAGCAAGTCTGGGAAAGGAGTTCCACAGGTCAGAAGTGTGAGGAAAGAAACTGATAGTGTAGAAGTAGTGGTTACATTTGACTGTTTTAATGATAAATGGTGAGACCTAGTTGCCAATCTAGTTGCATGGGTAAGCTCATGAGGACAGGGCAACAAGGAATAAAGACCATCAGAGCAGAAGCCATGAAAATACTTGTAGAAAAGACAGCGGGAGGCCACATTCTGTCACTGAGAAAGTGGCTGATTCCAAGAAGCCAAATCAGAACCAATAAGAAGCTTGAGATATAGAGCAGGAGCACCTGACTAGATATGACAACAATATTCAATGCATGAATGAATGATTGATTTATAAATGTGCAAGATGGATTCTGACGAGAACCTCAAGATGAACAGCAGCAGCATCCGACCAGATATGGCAACAGTATTCAATGCATGAATGAATGGTAGATTTATAAACGTGCAAGATGGATTCTGATGAGAAAAACTTCCTGGCTCAACACAGCAACCCAACCTTTTTCGCAGTTAATGCAGCTATTGCTTCAATGTATTTATTCCACTTGAGATCAGCTGAGAAAGTGAGACCAAGGAGGCACAGTGTATTGCTTTTGTGGAGACTAGTGTGATCCATATCAGTGGAAGGTAGGAAAACTTCTCCATCATGGTTAAAGGAGGGCAGCTTCTTCATTTTGAAAGCATTAAAATTTAAAGCCATTTCTTACCCCCAGTCCATCATAGATTAGAAGTCCTTTCCAAGAGCAGAGGCTAGGTCTACTTTATCAGACCAGGCAGATTTCATATTGAGATGGGAGTAGATGGTGGTGTCATCTGCATAGATACCAACTTGGCAACTGACTACATCAGGAAGATCATTGATGAATATCAGGAAGAGTGTAGGACCTAGGGTAGAGCCTTGAGGGACATATGCGGTCACATAAAAGTGTTTGGAAGTATGCCCATTCAGAACGACGATCATCATCTTACAATTTGACAGGAACAATTGGATTAAATCAAACAATTGACCAGTTATGGTATAACTATGTAGCTTGTACTGAAGATCAGCATGCCAAACCCAATCAAACACTTTCAAGATATCCAGGGCAACAGCATGTGCTTCACCATTCTTGTCAAGGATCTGATGATTATTAGCACATCAGCAGTGGACCAGTCGAAGTGGAAAACATACAGCTTGCCAGAAAATAATTTGTTGGATATGAGATGCTAAATCATTTCAGTATTGATAATAGCCTCGAACACTTTGCCAAAAAGTAGTAAGAGGCTGATAGCTTGATAGTTAGAAGGGTCAGACGGCTCTTTAGAGTTTTACAAGACAGGAACTACAGAGGACAGGTTCAGGGGCACATTTCTTAAGGACAATTACTGGAATGCCATTACCTCTGCTTACCTTATGAGAGTCAAGCTTAGAAATTATATTAGACACCAGAGACAGAGTTATACATACATCACTCAAGTAAACCTCAGGCTTGCTGTTGTTTAGCAATTTTTTCAGTAGTCCTTAGAGCCAAACTTGCGGGATACTATATACTGCTTCACTGTATTAGCAAACAACAGCTTTGCATCATTTAAGACTCATTTGCATTCATTGCAAGCAGAGACAAAAAGTCACCTATTATGGTCAGACGTGTCACTCTGGTAAAGCCAGTAGTGGTTCCTGTGAGCGAGGCTAGAGTCAGAACTTCCTGGATGGGATGAAAGCATTGATACTGGCTTTTACCTAAGAAGGAAGCCTTAGATGCACAACAGGGAGATTAAAAATTTTGTTCCAAAGGACATCACAAAGGAAGTTGAGAAACACTACCTAGTTTGATAGCAGTAAGATATTCTGTTAATAGGAGGTTCCTGGAAGAAGTGGGTGTGGCAAGGAGATATTAATGAAAACCACAGCATGATCAGAGTTGCCAAGAGGGCAGAGCTGCTTGGCATGGCAAGAGTCAGGGATACAAGTGAAACAGATTTTGCAGAGAGCCGAGTCCATTAGGGTTATTAGGGAAACGTGTGGGGGAATCCACCACTTGCATGAGATATTGAGTGATTGTAAAGTTCATGGTATGGACACCAGCAAGATCTGTGACAGTTTTACAGCTACTTGGCATGGTGGGTATTAAATTCACAATAATACATATATATCTATATATATATATATATATATATATATATATATATATATCTATATGAGAAAAATGGAGAGAAAGAGACGGAGAGTTTATATATCCTTTGTCCAGGAACTATAATGTTAAAAAGGAAAATTGGTTGAAATTTTATTTTCCTTGCATGGAGGGAAATGATTACAAAAAATATGTTTTATTTACTTTTGTTAATTGTCATGTGTAAATGATCAATATTCTTTTGTTTAATACATAAAAGTAATTTTTCCTCAATCCAAATACATGTAATATTTATCAAGATAACTCATATATTCTTGCAGTATACTCTTGTATTATACATTGGAATAAACATACTAATTTTTTTACCTTGAAAAAAATAGTGACAGTTGAATGCATCAGAAAATACAGTTTTTGTACCTATTCATTAATAACATTCACTTCTAAATTTATAGGCAATTATTTCAGTAAATACAACTGAACTAGTTGCGATGAATTGCTGAAGCAGTGTTATCAAACTAAAAATTATTTTAAGACTACTAACTGACTGATAACTATGTTTTATTATTTATGAAGTAACTTGACTTCTGTATTAGTTATTTAGTATACAGTTAATAAATTAGTAAATGAGGAGCTTCCTGGCTTAGTAAGCTTCTGCAGAACACAGAAAATCCCAACAAGGAAGAAGTCTACTTCTTTTCTCTCTCTCTCTCTTTGTTTTTTATATATATATATATATATATATATATATATGGGAGTTGATGCCTTGGTTTGCAACATGAGAAGTATTTACACCTCTGTAGAATCATAACCCACTCTTAGAATTATACCAGAGTCGACAAAAATATCAACAGAATCATGTATCATGCAGTTATAAATATGCCTCGGTAAAATAAAAGTAGTTATATGTAGAATGTTGTTTAAGAATTCCTGTCTTTTCTAAGCACTCCACTGTTATGGTCTTGTGCCAGACGAAAGTCTATATATATATACAGCTACAACCATGTGTATATATTTGTATGTTTCTAAAGATATGCAGATCCACACATAAATCCAGGTAAATACAAGTATATAAATATGTGTACATGTGTGTGTGTGTGTAATGTTTAAAATTTGTTATGTTATTGGGGGGAAGTGCTCAATATCAGAGATGGAGCATTGGTTAATATAGGCACTGTGTGTGGTGGTGGTGAAATTTCAGTTAAGTTTGTCTCATGTACAAGTATGTGCATTTTGGCATAGTGTATATCAACTCAGAATGACAAATCGGAATACCAAGTTCGAATTCCAGTTGAATTCCTTGCATTTACTTACACACAAATACCCTTGGGAAAGATATTAATCCATCTCTTCCCGCCAGTTATGGGTTAAATAACAGGACAGATTGGATTCTATAGCATTGACTGGCAACCAGTCTACCACAGAAAGCAATGGCAACCTACTGCGGGATAATCTTCTGCCTAGTCATTCATGTCTCTTTCGAGACATGATCACCCAAAGCGTGTATCATGTATGGCACTTAACTGATGAGTCTATCCCCTGATCAGTTATTACTTAAATAGAAGTGTAGAATGAACAGTTTAGCCTTAAATATGGATGTCATGTAGAAAAAAGTGTCAACTTAAAAGGTGGGGATGTCATGTAGAAAGATTGGTTGAATGCTGATTGCCAGATAACAAAAATAACTATGAGAATGGATTATTCCACTGGGGATCATGTGACCATGACAATAATATATATATATATATATTAGTTTTTGGTCATGATTAAATATATATATATATATATATTATACACCCAGTTGTGTATGTGTGTGTGTATGTGTATATATATATATATATATATATTTTGTGTGTATTTTGGCAGCATTTTTTCATTAATACAGGTTTCGTTGAATAATATAGACAAGTTTTGTCTATTTATTTTATGTAGGATCCTTTCGTATCGTCTGATAAGCTTGATGGTGCTATCGTTAAGATGACAAGAAATCACAGTAACGATAAATAAATCAACAATTACTGTGATTTCTAGTCATCTTTTAACGATAGCACCATCAAGCTTATCAGACTATACGAAAGGATCCTACATAAAATAAATAGACAACACTTGTCTATATTATTCAACGAAACTTTTATATATATACCATTTGTAAACTAGTTATTAGGTGTATTATGCATAATAACTCGTTTACAAATGGAAAATATTCAAGTTTTACAATATAATTGTATAGAACATTTTTTAATACAAATGTGCACCAGTCTAATCTTATTCTGACCAAAAACTAAGTAATTTAACAATATATATATATATATATATATATATATATATAAAAAGCTTGTGATCATATCACGTTGAATACAGCGGTTCTCACTTGATCACCGAAGTTAAGCAACGTTGAGCCTGGTCAGTACTTAGATGGGTAACCACTTGGGAATACCAGGTGCTGTAAGCGTTATTGACAGATGTGCGTTTTGGTGCAGTGGATGTCGGCTCGGAGGAGGAAATCGGTAAGCTAAGTTCCAATTCCAGTTGAACACTTTGCATTCACTTACACACTGGTACCCTTGGGAAAAGTATTAATCCATCCCTTCCCTTCAGTTATGGGTTAAATAACTGAGGTCTGTTGTTCATGCGATCTGTGGTAGATGTCTATACCAATTGTTTATCAGCAGTTCCAAAAAGTGTGGATGGTGCTACACAAGCCTTTGCCACTTTAAACAATTCTTGTGTGGTTGTCTAACTGTGTTAGACGCTCATACGTAAAAATTGACGGGAGAGTCCATAACATCTACTTATATATATATATATCTGTAAATTAAAATAAAACTTAGAGGGGAAATAGCCATTTTCAACATGTCATTTTAAGACATGCATTCTCAGCCCTATATAAACAAAGAATGAGGAAAAATTCTAAGCTCAGAGGTTTACTCAAGTAAAGTAAGAGGTTGGGGGATATTGGTTTTTATAGGGTTAAGCTAGTGGAATTTTAGTAGTAATTTCTTCTTTGGTAGTGGGAGGTATGTGGCTTAACCCTTGAGTTAGTAGTGGTAGGTGGTGGGGAAGTAACTGCTTAGCCAAATTTAAAAACAAAACCTTATTGTGACTAATTGGAAGAACACACACACACACACAGATAGTTATTATTAGTGTTATAATAATAACGGATATGTTATTATGACACTAATCCTAACTATATCTCTATAAATGTTCTACATCTGTATTGGGCTCTTTATAAGAATTAAAAATTACCAAAGTGTGGAATATATATTCATCAGTTTATACTACTAGTATTTTATGTAAGAGAAAAGGAGGGTGGAACATGTTTTTTTTATTGTTTGTCCTCTTTTCCTGCATACACCACGTTGTTGGCTTTGTATATGGGCATTCCTATCAATTTCTGTGCATAAATATATATATATAAATATCTAAGAGAACATTACTTCAGTGACAATGTTTTTCACACGTGCACACAGACAAAGAAAATATTTTTAGTTTTATTGCCATGTATGCATGCATATACAATAATGCCTGGAGCACCTTAACACCGTGCTATGGCTAACAAGCTTGTCTCATTAGACCTAGTACAACTGAGTAGTGTGTTTGATCCTCACTGGGTGCCCTATACATTTGGCCTTGATCTACATCTGTGCTTCACCATGCAATCATGCCTGTATTGAATCAGCATCCATGTATTTATAAACCCTAAATTTCTTACACTGTAAAATAAATAATACAATCAGAAATTTCTTTTACTATTCATATAAAGCATAAACTGAAATAAAAATACACTTGGATTACCATAGACATTATTCATGTATAGACTATTATCCTCATCCTTGAGGGTAATAGTCACCCTGTTGATATCAGAAGACATGAGCAACAGAACAGGAACAATCTACCCCTATGTATTAAATAAAAATACACTTGTATTACTATAGACATTATTCATGTGTAGAATTATCCTCATCCTTGAGGGTAATAGTCACCTTGTTGATATCACAAAATATGAGCAACAGAACAGGAACAATCTACCCCTATGTATTAAATAAAAAGTCAGTTTAAAATTCACTGTTGGTTATCCAGATTGGTATAAATCTGTTGAAGGCCAGATGGCATAGTAGATAAAACATTGTGATAACAACAACAAAGATGAGGACAACAGTCTGCATGTAAATAATTATAGGTCCTCATCGCAGAAATTCCAATAGAAACTATAAAACAAACACACACACACACACACACATTATATATATAGTGACGTAAATTAATCAATATACATATGAGGAGGGTGTACATATGTATAATATCATTATTTAAAAGTTAATAAAACAGTGCTGAATCTATGAACAGAGCTGTATTATATATATATTAATAAATATCATCCTACGTCTATGGCACAACTTGGAGTTTCATGCATTATGCAATCATCAGGTGCATATTTCAAACTTTGAAAATATGCACCTGATGATTGCATAACACATGATACTTCGAGTCATGCATATACATAGGCTAATATGTATATTAATTAATAAATATGTTATATATATATCTATATATATATATAATTATGAGAGAGAGAGAAATGGAGGATGCCTATATTTATATTTGCCTATGTAAGCCTGTTTATAAAGTCCAAAGGATAAAAGGTGATTGACTGAGCCTGACTATAGAATAAGATGACAATGCGAATATTTGAGGAGAGAGGCTATATTTGATTATTTCAGTAAGAGAGAGAGAGAGAGAGAAAAAGAGAGGCTATATTTGATTATTTCAGTGAGAGAGAGAGAAAAGGAGAGGCTATATTTGATTATTTCAGTAAGAGAGAGAGAGAGAAAAGGTAGGTATTTGATTATTTCAGTAAGAGAGAGAGAGAAAAGGAGAGGCTATATTTGATTATTTCAGTAAGAGAGAGAGAAAAGGAGAGGCTATATTTGATTATTTCAGTAAGAGAGAGAGAGAGGAAAGGAGAGGTTATATTTGATTATTTCAGTAAGAGAGAGAAAAAAGGGAGAGGCTATATTTGATTATTTCAGTAAGAGAGAGAGAAGGAAGCTATATTTGATTATTTCAGTGAGAGAGAAAGAGAAAAGGAGAGGCTATATTTGATTATTTGAGAAAGAGATAGAGGAGGAGAGGATATCTAATTATTTGAGGAGACAGAAGGAGAGGATATCTGATTATTTGAGCAGAGAGAGAGAAAGAAAGAGAAAAGTAGATATCTTTGTCTGTCTGAAAGAGAAAGAGTAAATGTTTTTTTTGTTTTTTTTCAATACATCAATGAAGTTCAAACTGATAACCAGATTATGAGAAAGAATGATTTAAGAAATAATAAAACTGTTTGAAATAAAGATAAATAGAGAATGATTGTATAGGAACAAAAAGTGGGTGAGTGTCTTTATGCATAAGATAGAGAGTAAAGAAGTGTAATTGTGTATTAAAGAATAAGTTTTAATTATGTATATGTCAATGCAAAAGGCAGAATGTGTATTCTTAAGGGGCAGGATGCACATGTTTTGTCTGATGTTTGTACTGTTTCCAAGGGTTTCAGTGATGATTAAGGACAGAAATAGTGGTGAATTCACTTATGAATCATACACTTGGATCAGATTTAAGCTGCTTTCTACTGATTCAAGTGCAGTCAGTGAATTTAATTTATATGAAATTTATTAAAAGGTTTTAGATGAGTAATGTCAGAATACAAAAATACTTGAGTCAGATTTGAACCTAAGATCTTTGGCAAATCTTAGAATTATAAAAATAAACAAATATTTGGTCAGATTGTGTCTAGCAACTAACAAAAAACTTTCCCAAGGGTATTTGCGCATAAGTGAATGCAATGAATTCAATTGGAATTCGAACTCAGCTTCCCGATTTCTTGTTCCGAGCCGATATCCACTGCACCGCAACACACATAAATATCTTAAATTCAATGTCCTTTCAGAATGTTGGCAATTGTCTCTGCACAAACTCATTTTCTTTGTCTCAGAATATTCATAAATTCTTGGAAAAGATAGTAGTGTCTTTTCTCAGTCCCTTCTCCAGAGTTCTGAATTCAGACAGTCTATAAAAATCTTACTACTTGTACTTGGCAGCATTCACCCTAAGTGGGTTGAGCTAGGAGAAGTTTCATGGAAGTTTTTGGCTCCACAAGTGGTCCCCAATACTATGCAGTGTGAAGATTTTCCCACGGTAGGTTGCCAGTTCTTGCTGTGGTAGACTGGTTGCCAACCAAGGCTATAGAACCCAGTTCATTTGTGCTATTTACCTAAAGCTGGGTAGAGAAGAGATGGATTCATATCTTTTCCAAGGGTATTAGAATGTAAGTGAAAATAAGGTATTTGACTGGAATTTGAACTCTAATCTCTTGATTCCTCAATCTGAGCTGCTATCCATTACTCTACTGGGCTTCCAACACAATTTGAGCCTAGGGGTCTATGTATGGTGATTTTCTAAATGTAGCTTAGATGTGACACAAGGCTGAAAGTATGGGAGCAACCTAGTGAGGTTCAAACTCACTTTTCATTTGTATTCCCACACTCCACCTACGTCTATTGAACAGGTGAAGAGGCTCATCCCTTGTTTCCTGTTTAGGATGCGGTTTCCGGTTTTCTCTTTTCCAATCTTTTCACTCTTTTCTTTATTTTTTTCAATTGGAGTAGATAGACTAAACTATCGCCCGGTTCACACTCCACCCACATCTATTGAACAGGTGAAGAGGCTCATCCCTTGTTTCCTGTTTAGAATGTGATTTCCGGCTTTCTCTTTTCCATTCTTTTTACCCTTACATAGCCCCCTACGCATAAGTGACGTTATCGCCTTGCTTGGGGTGATATGATTAAAAAAAAAAAAAAAAAATTGATTTTGCAGGCCAAGTTTGTTAACCATTACACCATATCAAAATGTCTATGAAAAGATCTACTCTGAATTCAAAACTGGTGAAAACAATAGAAAATCACTCCACTATCCCAGTTCACAGATAATAAAGAAAAGGAATGTGTGAAGAGCCAGGACCACATGAATCCTGAAAGGAGATATTTAAAATTCATTTACCACTAATTTTCTGATTAGGAATTAATAGCTATATATGTAAAGCTAACTTAAATTTTTTAAATACGAGAGTCATTCAATAAATAAGGTAAATTTTTCCAATATAGATAGAAGCTTACTTTTTATTTTTATTTTTCAACATAGGCTTTCCCATCTGTACACAAGCTTCCGTATTCCCTCAGTGTAAAAATCTTTGGACTGATGTCTCAGCCAATAACTCACAGCACTTTTAACTACATCGTCACTTTCAAACTTCTTTAAGCAATTTAGCCCACTTGTAGACATTTGTTTGGCTGAAACATGTGGAACTATATACAGTTGACATTCTCCTATGAATTTCAACTGGTTTGCACTCTTCAGCAACCAAAAACTCGATAACTGACCTCTGTTCAATCCTGGAGCATGCTTTTTGGTCAGCTATCTTTGTTAATCTCCAAAACTCTCAAAGTTTTTTTCAATCTGCAAAAAAATAAAATCCCTTTGAAAAAGAAGTAAAGGAAAAAAATTTAAAAAAGTAAGCTTCTATCTGTATTAGAAGTCCTTATACCAAAAAACTCATCTTATTTATTGAATGACTCTCGTAATTAGTTTGGTTATTTACAGAGTAGTTCCTTTTATATATTTACTAGCAGTATAGCCCGGCGTTGCTCAGGTGTAATGAAAGCTTTAAAACTAATCCATGGTCCTGGAGCTCAGACTCTTTGAACATTGGCACGAAAGACTAAAAAGCAATAGCTGTTTCCAGTTAAAGCAAAACCGTAGATTGAAAAAAAAAAAATGAATGGATGTAAGTCAAATTTTGATTTCCTGGTATCGATATCAAATGAATTTTTTTTTGTCGTAAACTGAATTTTGAAGGCTAAATAAGTTCTCTGAGTAAATGGTATCATGGCTGAGATTAAGAACTACAATTATACCTACTTAGAGCCAAACCCGAAGCAAAAACTAAAATAAAAGGGCTGAAAAAAATACAGACATACAGGCAGATAAACACACACACACACAAACATCTTGCTTTTTATATGCATATATTATTGATTTTCTGCACTATTGTAAGAACTGCAACCTTGAAACTTCTGAATATCGTTTCTTCTGTCTTTGTCTATGAGTGTATCAAGTCCGATTAAAATCGGACCACTCCTTCTATAACCTGATTTTTTGTCGATTATCGATTTTCGATATTTATCAAGGGTATCTTGACACAAAACCTAGCTAAGAACACTCGCAGACACTTATAGTACAACTGTGTAAATTTTCAAGAAAATCGGTTCAGCCATTTCAGAGTCTATAGCTAACAGACACACACACACACACACAAAGTTCAATTTATAAATAAGTTTAGATTTGCAAATATAAAGTCTATCAATGGAAATGATTTGACATTGAGCTTAATGGTTGCCTTTTGCAGTGTTTGAGCAATTTTCATTGAAAAACAAAAAATGTGCCAAACAAGAGTTTATTAGCAAATTTATTTGGACTTTTGTTCTGATCTTTAGTGTTTTTTTTCTCTCAATATCTGTTCTTGAAAACTCTGAAATTAGGTAACAGTTCCAGCAGTTAAGTGTCAACAACTAGCAAGCAATATTTAATTGAAATTTTTCTCTCAACAGAATATATCAATTGTTAATTTTTTACTGCTAATTCTTTTCTTAATTTCAGTCTCTTTTCATTGAAACTACTGTGAGTCTATGGTCATCAGAAAAAACAGAAATTCAGAATAGGCTTTTTATGCAAGATTCAAATTCTCATTCCAAGGTAAAAAGAGAAGCATGCATGGTATCAGCCAGTCAGTTAAGTGCCATATGTGATACACTCTTGGGCAGTCATATCTTGAAAAAGATATGACTGACTAGACAGATTTTCTGGCAGTAGGTTGCCATTACTTTTTGTGATAGACTGGTTACTAACCAAGACTAAAAAACTCCATCTGATTATTTAATCCATAGCTGGAGAGAGAAGCAATGAATTAATACCTTTCCCAAGGATATTTGCATGTAAGTGAGTGCAATGAATTCAACTAGAATTTGAACTTGGCTTTCTGATCACTCATTTTGAGCCGATACCCACTGCACCATAACACACATCCTTGTGTACAGAAAGAAAAATGAAAAAAATTTTTTTTAATTATTTCACCCCAAGTAAGGCAGGAATAGCACTAGTACACAGGGGTTTATGAAGAGTGAAAGTGAGAGAAAAAACTGATTATAGCGAGGACTGAGGAAAGGAAAAAAGATGAACAGGATTCAAGATGAGAGAAAATACTAATTGACATTGCATCTAAATTTTTGAAGATTTTATTTACCAAGGAATCAAGTGAATGGAAAAGAGTTCCACAGGTGAGAAGTGCAAGAAGAAAAAAACTGTTGGAGTAGAAGTGGCAGTTAGATTTAACTATTTCAACAGTAAAAAGGTGGGACCTATATGCCAATCTAGTAGCACACTTAAATTCACGTGGTCAAGACATAGGAAGAAAAAAAAGCTTGTCTGAGCAGTTGCCATGAAAATATTCGTAGAAAAGACAGAGGGAAGTCACAGCATGTCAGTGAGAAAGTAACTGAGACTAAGATGCCAGATCAGGATTGATTACATTACAGATCCTTTGGATTTTGTCTAGAACCTCGAGATGAATAGCAAGAACACCAGACCAGATATGGCAACAGGACGGACCTGAAGCAGACTACTACCACGTTTAATTTCGTTGTTTTTAATTTTTTTTTTTTTGACTTTTTTTAGTGTAGTCCTATCAATTACCCCCTTAGCTTTCCGACTGACAAAAAAAGATTTTGAAACCAGTCGCCAGTACAACATTACCGCCTGTAAATTTGTTCATTATAAAAGTTTTTGGAATTTTTTCAGTGCAATATTATCTTTTGCACCTTAAACTTTACAAACAACAAAAAAATTTGCAAAACATTCAATATTTAAACAATTATAGGGGGGGGGACCAGTTTCTCATACAACCTTATAGTGGATCAAAAATGGAGAATCGATTTACTTTAACATTGTATGAGAAACTGACCCCCTCACAAATTTGTTTAAATATTTGAATTTTTCAAAATTTTTTTTGAAAATTGGAAAGTTTAAGTAAAAATCAATAGAACTGCACTGAAAAAAAAAAAATGAAAACGACGAAATTAACATGAACAAAGCGACCCCAATGTGAGTGGATTGAAAATGGAGGATCGGTTTACTTTAACGTTGTATGAGAAACTGACCCCCCCTCCAACAAATTTGTTTAAATATTGTAATTTTTAAAAGTTTTTTTGATAATCGGAAAGTTTAAGTAACAATCAGGACTGCCCTGAAAAAAGTAAAAAAAAATTAAAAACAACGAAATTAAACATGGTGGTAGTCTGCTTCAAGTCCATCGGCAACGGTATTCAATGGACGAATGAATGGTAGCCATCCCCATTAAATTCTGTGATTTCATTTTTACTCTTAATATTTTACTCTTCATTTATACTCTTAATATTTCACTCTCCATTTATACTCTTAATATTTTACTCTCCATTTTTACTCTTAATATTTTACTCTCCATTTTTACTCTTAATATTTCACTCTCCATTTATACTCTTAATATTTTACTCTCCATTTTTACTCTTAATATTTCACTCTCCATTTATACTCTTAATATTTTACTCTCCATTTATACTCTTAATATTTATTTGCAAACAGAAATGACATTAAAAAGATCAAATGCAGCAAAACTGTAAAGAAGTTCAAAGAGTTCAGTGGCTGAAATATTGTGAATATACAAACAACCAAAATGAGGTTAACAATATAAATGTATCAATGTACATAATATCAACAGAATGTTCAGTTACTGAGTTTCAGCTGCAAGTAGAGAAAAACAATAAATTTTTGTTATTTTCTTAAGTTGAAGAGAAAAAAATCAATGAACAAATGTCACTAATTTTTTTTCTTCTTGTGTATTTCTTATTGATAATGTGAACTTTTCACATTTACTGATAACAGTAACATATCAGAATTTATAGATATTCCGTGAAGACATTCAACTCCTCTTATTCTTCTTGTCCATTACTACTATTATTTTTATTATCACCATTCAGAAGAGTTGCAATTTGAGGTGATAATCACTTAAATGCCATATGTGATACATGCTTTGGGCAGAAGATTATCCCGCAGTAGGTTGCCATTGCTTTCTGCGGTAAACTGGTTGCCAGCCAAGGCTATAAAACCCAATCTGTCCTGTTATTTAGCCCATAACTGGAAGGAAAAGACAGAATATTACTTTTCCCAAGGGTATTTGTGCGTAAGTGAATGCAAGAAATTCAACTGGCATTGAATTCCTTGCATTCACTTACAATTATAAAAGATCTGAATCAGTTTTAGCCTTTATTTATTTCATGACCATTTTATGAAATGTGCTTAATGTCTGAAATTGTTATTAGAAAGTTAAATTCTTGCACAGCACATGTTTTATACTTCAAATTTGGATTTATCTAGAAAACTCAATCCTCTACGGGCAGTACTTTCTGTTTTTGGAGATTATCACTCCTTGATAAATAAGCTTAATCAAGTCTCCTCTCTCTTATAATAAAGTCTGTTGTGTATTTATTTGTGTGTGTATATTTCCCTTCTGTCACATTCATTGAGTGTGAGAGACAATAGCAGAGCAGTGTCAGCTCAGTTCATTCCCTTTACTACCAGTTATGAAAGCCCTTGAGTAGTGAAAAATTTATATATCTATTTCCTCTCCATTATAATAAAGGTGTTTATATATATATATATATATATATATATATATATATCCTCTCCATTATAATAAATGTGTTTATATATATTTGAACAAATTCTTAGATGTACAAAACTTAATAATAGCTAGGAATAAGCATAAATTATATGACATTTTTACTAAAAACTAAAAAAAACATCCGGTTTCATCCCAGGACTTAACAAGTTTTATTCTGGGAATGGTAAGCATGTATATTAAGTGATGATAATGGGGGCGAGAAAAAATGCAAGAAGAACTAGAGTCCAATGACATTCAAAACCAGCAAGCAATCTCTGTTTGCAGAGAGAAGGCTTGTGGAATTTGATGTACAGTGACTCTCACGCCTTTAGATGATATAAAGATTGGGACTGTGATAGAATAGTGAAATGGTCCACACTCAATCCGCATGCACAATTCCTGCTATTAATTACATGTTGTGTAATTGTTTTTTAGATTTTAGTAAAAAAGTCATGTAATTTACGTTTATTCCTAGCTATTATATATATATATATATATATATATATATATATATAGGGTATTGTAGCAAAAGCTGACACTTGACAAAAAGGAAATGAAATAGGCAATAAAAACAAAAGTTGTATATGCGGAGACCCGACAGTTTATTTAGCAACAGTTAGTTACATACTACAATATTTTTTGATGTAACTGCTGCCGGTGACAACCATCTCAAGGCTGGTGTGAAATGAGTCACATGCTTTAGCAACCATATCTTTGTCCATAGCTGTGACCACCTCCACAATAGCAGCTTTCAGGGAGTCTACCATGTTGTGGACGTGCTTGTTTGTCTTGGCTTCGATCATGCCCCAGACGAAATAGTCAAGGGGATTGCAGTCAGGTGAGGAGAGTGGCTGCAAGTCCCACAACCAGTGTTGGAGAACATAGTTGAACAACCACACCTGGGTCGTCTTGGCCTTGTATGCAGGAGCAGAGTCTTGCTGGAAAATGTAGAGGCATCCTGCAGCAAACTCATCCATCCAGGGCTTCACCACACTCCTCAGCACCTCCTGCTGTAGCCTGGTATTGAACTCACAACTCTTTGGGTCACAGGAACTAACCAATGTCTATATCCACTGGGCCATGTGTGCTAATTCCTAGCACCTGAAGAAGGCCAGAGCATACAACTGCCGAAATGTCGTACAAATGGCAACAAAGATGAGGACAATAGTCCGAATAATGTAAATGCTGTAAATACTATCTCATCTCAGAAATATAGACAATGACCTTCTTTGTTTAAAAATCAGCATTGAAGCTTTAAATTTAACTCAAATACTGGTATTGTGGGAGGTATGAAACTATCTTAGCCGACAAGAAGCAAATTCATAATTTTGTTTAATAAAATTTCCTATCTTTAACCCATGACACTGAGCACCTCGACATGGTGTAATGGTTAACAAGCTACACTTAGAAAATCATTTTTGGCACTTTAACATTGTGTAATGATTAGCAAGCTTGTCTTGCTATATCAGTTACAACTAAATAGTGAGTTTGATCCTTACTGGGTACTCCAAATTTTTGGTCATATGCCACATCTAAGCTACACTTAGTAAATCACTGATACCTTCTTTTTGCCATACATCTGTTATCAGTTTCATTTGTCATCTGTTAAAGGGATCTGTTACATCTGTTATCAGCTTCACGTCAGCTAACAAATATATGGAAAATATATGAAGCTGATAACAGATATAACAGGTGAAGCTGATAACATATCAGATATAACAGATCTCTTTAAGAGATAACAAATGAAACTGATAACAGATGTAACAGATCCCTTTAACAGATGACAAATGAAACTGATAACAGATATAACAAATCCCTTTTTGATTCACTCCACATCAAAAACTTGCAGCCTGATTTGAACATTTCGAAAACAAAATTAAAAATAATCACTGGGTGGTCTTACAAAAATCAACATTAAATAACACAACAAAGGTTGACATATAAAAATCATTCAAGCCTATTTTTTTTTTTTTTTTTTATTTTTATAGTTACGTTCATCCTCTACAAGACCCAGGGTGTAGGCTTTGTTAGGAGGCAGTTTGTATGAAGAGGAGGGGCTGATTTTTATCTTAGAATTGAACAGGTTAAAACTGTAGCATTTGGGGAAGGATCCTCTTGGGAGTTGGTTCCAGAGCAGTGGTTTATAGGAAAAAGCGGTTTAAGTGTAACTTATTTCTCACTAATGAAATACAGACAGAATGTGGACGATTTTCTACAATGTAAGTGGCTTGGTTAGAACTAGCGGAATCATGGAATGTAGTTCATCCAAGCACTTTTCCATAAAAGTAATGATTGAGCAGCAAGAGGCTTGCTACATCCTACCTGAGAGAGAGAGAGAGAGAGAGAGAGAGAGAGAGAGGTTGGACAGTGGAATATAATTTGTCGCTCACAAAGACTCTGAGATGCTTAGGGACTCTATCAAGGCTGAAGAGTGTGATCTGGGCAGCTTTTGCCCAAATATGACAACTTTCATTCTATGATTTGTGTATATGTGCCTGGCACAATGGTTATTAACATGAAAAATAGAATCTTGAGAATTATAATGAACTAGTTTCCATTACATTTTCCATGTTGTTCTTCTATTATATTGACTGCTACCCAAACTTTGAGGATCCAATATACCCAGTTACATAAACTAATGGGAGAAGTTTTATGAGCATTGTTTTTATTTTAAAAATGTTTTACATCTAAAATTCTGTATTTATACAGTTTATGTGGTACTTTTATTATGTAAAACAGTTTTAGACTAGAAATAAATAAAAAAAGTTTAATACAGTTTTGTGACTCACATTGTTTTAAAAAGAATTTTGAATTTTTTTTTTATATATATATAAACATGTTGATTTTTTTTTTTATAAATATAGGCATGCATTCATGATATTATCCAAAAATTAAAGTGGTAACTATGGTAAATTTAAAAGCAAAGTACATAATCTTCGATAAAATATTAGATTAAACTAAAAAGGATTTTCAACAAAAACAATGTTAAAGTTAGTTTTAGTTACATTAAGAACATAGATAAATATATTTCACAATATAATAGGATATCAAATAAATATTTGGCCCACCTGAATAAGTTATCTTACCACTAATAATAGTGACCCTTTCTGAAAATAATTGCAACTACTTAAAATATAAGACCTGCTCACTAAATGGCCAGTGTATGTCTGAAAGCATTATTTATAAAGCTTGCATCCCTTCAGATGATGGAGTTAAATTTTATTTTGGATCCACAGAAAACATATGGAAATATCATTTCAGTAATCATATGTTGTCTTTTTAAACAATAGTAAATATAGCAAAAGCACCACTTTATCTGTACATTCAGTTAAGTGCCATACATGATAAACACTTTGGCCAATCATGTCTCTTTTGAGACATAACAGACTGAGCAGAAGATTATCCCGCAGTAGGTTGCCATTGCTTTCTACGGTAGACTGGTTGCCAGCCAATGCTATAGAACCCAATCTGTCCTGTTATTTAACCCATAACTGGAGGGAAGAGACGGATTAATACCTTTCCCAAGGGTATTTGTGCATAAGTGAATGCAAGGAATTCAACTGGAATTCAAACTTGGTACCCCGTTTTGTCGTTCTGAGTCGATATCCACTGCACCACAACAGACATTTGTACATTATTGGCAATTAAAAAACGGACTCAATTATTACCTGGAATATTGTCACTGAAACCAAAACTTATAAGGGAAAAGGAGAGAGACGTAACCTATATCTTTATCTTGTCATCTTAAATCATATAAATAACCCTAATCTACTTGACAAAAAAGTAAATTGTGCTACCATAGAAAAAGATACTTACTCAAATATTTAGACTCAGATTAATACTGATTCATATTTGTGTTTTTTTGTTTCTCGCTCTTTTTCTTTCTCCCTTTCTTTTCCCCACAAATATTATTTAATATTGATAATGATTATCAGTTACCCTCCTTTGAATTCCTCTCCCTGAATTTTAATAATTATTTTTTTAAATTTAAATTTGTTCATTTTTATGTATTTTTTCTATTCATATGCTCTTGATAAATTAAAAAATAGTACACTAACATTATAAGATTTAACTTCCATGAACATCACGTGAACTTAAATTCAAATCTCTTTGACAGTTTGAAATATGCACCTGATAATTGTGTAGTGCATGAAACCCTGAGTCATGCCAATAATATAGAATAGTATGTAAATTTTTCATATATATAATTAATTCCTCTGTTTATACTACATTGAGCACTGTTCTATTAACATCTGAATAATATTTTTATACATGTGTGTATTCCCATATATATATTTATTGACATACTTATATATGGAGGCATGATTATTTCAAACAACTGAAATATATACTATATGGTTTGAAGATTTTTGAGATATGAAATAGACAGTCACCATGTATATGTAGGTCCACAAAGTTAATACTTTGAAAATGTTATTTAATAGTACTCTTTCTTTTTATAAGTCTGAAACCATATACATACAGGGTGTGATGGTTAAATTGTTGACATCTTTTATTTTTAATTTCACACATGCACACTGTTTTTGATTTTGTCAACTACATATTATAGTAGAGTCAGCTGGACATCATCTATGAGAAGAAGAGCACTTTGATGTAATTCACTTTGCCAGAAATTTGAAAATGGCATGCTGTATTGCTTGGTATTTGTGTCGGAAGCTCTAATACAGACATTTCAGAGTGCTTGGGTGTTGACCTGAGGACAGTGCAGCGGATTTGGAAAAAGTTGGATGAGTCTAATGGTGATCACAAAAGTATGGCAGCTTAAAAAAAATTCTCTGATCAGTCTAAGAAAAAAACTCCCAAATTGAATTGATCATTCAAAATAGTCATCACTAGCAGTAGATGTAAAGAAAAAAATGATAAAATTTGTGTTTGTGCTGATTTTTCAACTAGGTTAAAAAAATATCTAAAATCATATAACTACCCATCATCAAGTCTAGAAGAAATTTTTGTGAAATTAAACAGTGGAAAACATTTTTGGAAGTTAGTGATTTCACAGTTGCTTACTTGGATGATATATTATTGATTAAAAGTGTATCTAAGGAACAACATATCAAACATGTAAAAAGAATTTTTGAAAAAATATGAGAGTATGGGTTCAGACTCAGTGAGGAAAAGTGCAAATAGTTTTTGCCTAAAATCAAGTACCTAGGACAAATCATTGACACAAATGATCATCAACTAGATCTATCAATGGAAAATACCATTAGGAATATGCCTTCTCCAACAAACATTACTAGGCTACAAGCATTTCTAGGATGAGCAAATTATTACCAAATCTACAAACCTAATATGCAGAATTTAAGAGCTCCATTGAATGTTTTTAAAAAAGGTCTAAAGTGAAACTTGAGTGATAAGTATCAAAAAGTGTTTGAAGAAATCAATATAATACTAATGTCAGATTTATCATTAGTGCACTATGATCTGAAAGCAGAAATCGTATTCTTCAGATGCTAGTGATTTTGGTATAGGAGTGGTAATTTGGCATAAATATGATGATGATAACATGAAAGCTGTTGCACATACTTCATGTTTGCTACTACCAACAGAAAAAGCAACATCCAGATTGAAAAAGAGGTGTAATATTTGCAGTGAAGAAATTTTACAAATATATACACAGAAAGAATTTTCATTTACAGATAGACCACAGACCTCTATTAACAATTTTTGATTTAAAAAAAAAAAGAAAAGAAATTCTTTTGCATACAGCAAATAGATTAAAATGCTGGGGTATCATCTTATTAAATTACTATTTTAGGATGGAATATCAACTATCAAGAAAATTAGAACATGCACTTGGTTTATCAAGATTGAAACCAAAAAATACAGAACTGTTTGAGGATGCTGTAATTACAACATTAAAAAGTGAAATAGAAATTAAAACTATATTTTGCAACATAGTGCATGAATTAACCCTTGAAGAAATAAAAGTAAAAGTAGAACAATGCATGTTTATTGTTACAATAAAAAAAAATGACTAAAAGAAAATAAGAAAGATAGAAGAGTTTTAGAATGATATCCAAACTTGAACACTTACTATGTGACAGAGTACTAATGTTTGCACAAAAAGTAGAAATACCTATCATATTGCAAAAGCAGATACTAAATGAATTTCATAGTGGATATCCTAGAATTTCAAGGATGGAATTTCTTATGAGATGTTATGTATACTGAACCAAAATAGATCAAGACATTGAAAATTTACCAAAAACCCTGAAGAGGTTGTGCTCTGGCAGTAAAATCACCTAACATGAAATTACAACTTTGTTCAAAGACAGGCACTCTGTGATCAAGACTGCACATTGATTCTGCAGGTCCAATAAATGGATTGCATTATCTGATTGTGGTAGATAGTTTTACTAAGGAGTCTGAAATTTGTAAGTGCAAAAAACCAGCTTCAATGATTACAGTGAATTTTTTGCCTGAATAAATAAATAAATTGTAAATGCAAATTCTACTCCATCAGCTTCTTTTCTTGCACTTCCCGCCTGTGGAATTCCCTTCCATTTACTTGCTTCCCTGACAGCTACAATCTCCAAGAATTTAAATGTAAAGTCAATAGTCATCTCCTATCTCACTCTCATGCTCCTTTCTTCGTCCACTCCACCCTAATCAGTATTCTCATCCTTCTCTTATCCACTTCCTGACACCCCTTATAACCTGTCCCTCTTTCTCATAACTTTCTTCCTATGTAACCCCCTGCAAAACAGTGGCAATAAAATGCCTTGCTTGGGGTGATATGATTATAAAAAAAAAACTGCTTGCAAAATATAACATTCTGGATAACAGTTCACAATTCATTAAAGAATTTTGTAAAATATTCTCAATTGAATATATTACTACCCCATCATATCACCCAAGGTCAAGTGGACAAGTTGAATGGTTTTTGAGTACTTTTAAGAGAGCTTTGAAAAAAGCAAGTAATGGAAAAGTGAGTGAAGAAACACTACAGAAATTCTTGTATGTATACCATGTAACACCAAGTCTCAGTATACAGACAGGCATGTCACTAGCAGAATGGATGTTTGCAAGGAAAATTGAATTGATGTTCAACAAGTTGCTACCAGGTTAAAATTGGCAAAATAGTGTTTTTCAATGTATATAATAATGGCAAAGAAATGTGGAAAAAAGACATAAGGTCACAAGCTAAAAAATACAGTAAAAGGAAAAAATGGAAACTCAAGTTATTGGAATCAGTTAAAGGAAAAGATTTACTGAAAGCTCGCAGGAAAGGAAGAACCTCTCCAAGTATTGTATGATTTTTTGACAAACCAACATCCCAAGAAAAACAAGTATGAGTATCAAAAAAAGAAAACATATGAAAAAACTAGTGGTGACCTTAAACAGAACACATACAAAGTTCAGTTCATGACAAATTCGTCAGAAAGAGAAGGGTGAATACTATGAAATATTTAAGAAAATAAAAATTTGAAATCTCAAACGGGGGATGTTGTGAAGTAAAGAGACTCCTGGTAACACAAATGAACGGGTCAAGATGCCTTAAATAAAGTACTCAAAGTTCAGATAGTGTTTGCTAGAATACTGTTGGAATCAGTCAAGACATAATATATTATAACTGTTAGGAGCAAGTTATACATTAGTAATGTGTATTCTCTCAGCCACACACATTTGATTAAAAATCTAAGTTATTTTAAGCATTTTTTAGTTTTTAATTTTTTTTTTTTTGTTTTTTTTTTTTTAGTCGTATTCAACTGTGCCGTTAAGCATGACTTGTGCTTATTATTGGTTTGACATAAAAGAAATAAATTTGTAGGTTAACGAAAGGCCTGCAAAAGGTTATATCAACCTCATGAGTTTTGCATTTCTTCTTCACCCACACACACACACACACACACACACACACACACACACACTAAATTGAACAATAACTCCACATAAAATGACAAATCTGCTTGTTTGTATTATTAACTCTGTAATATCTTGCCATCAGCCCTCTCCTCAGCACTGTAACTAACCGCAACCAACCCATCTTGGTTGCTATGGTGATGGTTTTACCAGCTCCTCCCCCAGACTTACTGCCATGTGGGCATCAGTTATTAACCAGACACCCACTATTGATCAGTGTCCTGTCTTCGTCTTTTTACTTCCATTTACAAATACAGAGAGGCTGACTCTAGCAGTGTGGTCTGGCTGCCAAGATGTGGTTACCATGACAATGAGTCACAAGTGATGATGATGATGATGATGATGTGAAAAGGTATTGGAGTAAGGAGGAGGAGAAAATATAGCAATTGACTTGTTATGCAATATTTTGTGATAGAAGGTTTTTTTAAATCTTTTTGGTTTGTGTCTGCAAATATATGCATATTAGTATTTATATGTTTATCTACATATACATGGTAATACATATACATGTATGTATATAGACATGTATATACATACATACACATGGGAATATATATATATCTATCTATCTATCTATATCTATATATATATATATATATATATATATATATATATATATAATACACAAACATATATTTTAATCATTTTGCTCTAAGTAAGGTAATAAAGCCACTAAGAGGCAAAGGCTTACAGAGTGTGACAGAATGAAAAAAAAAAGATTAAAGAGAAAGAACAATAAGTTGCAGTTCTTACATAGTGCAGAAAATCGATTATATATATATATATATAAAAGGCAAGATGTTTATGTGTGTATTTGTTTATCTGCCTGTACTTCTATATTTTTTTCAGCCCTTTTATTTTAGTTTTTGCTTTGGGTTTGGCTCTAAGTAGGTATAATTGTAGTTCTTAGTCTCAGCCATTATACCTTTTACTCAGAGGACTTATTTAGCCTTCAAAATTCAGTTTACGATGAAAAAACTTATTTGATATCGATAGCAGGAAATCAAAATTTGACTTACATCCATTCATTTTTCTTTCAGTCTACGGTTTCGCTTTAATTGGAAACAACTATTGCTTTTTAGTCTTTCATGTCAATGTCCAAAGAGTCTGAGCTCCAGGACCATGGATTAGTTTTAAAGCTTTCATTACACTCGAGCAATACCGAGCTATACTGCTAGTATATATATATATATATATATATATATATATATATATATATATATAATGGACTCTTCCTTACTGTGAGAATGTCACTTGGGGTGGAGTTGAGTTGGGTTTAGTTATCCTGGTCTACTACTTGACAGTCACACTGACGTGAACACTCTTGTATTTGTTTTTCGTTTAATATATATGTTTCACTAATTCCCGAGTTCAAGTTTTCTGGGTCCACAACAATAAGAAAACAAATTTTCCATCTCCCTTCAAAAAATAACATTTACTACCTGATGAGACATTGTCCTTTCAGTGTCCAAACAAAATGTACACTTTATAGTAGATTGTAATTAGTACATGTTCTAAATTATAATTTATAATAAATATCTATATATATATATATATATATAAAGTAATTCATCGAATTTTTTATTCTTACTTAATATTTTAAATCCTCCTACAATTTCTCATTTGTATATCATTGCTTGAACCGGCTTCAGTGTGAGCGGCTTGGTGATAGTAGTCATGGCTCTGGGAGGTACATTCCTATGGGTAAAAGGAGCTCAGCAGTGTTCCACCGCGGAATATGTGAATGAGCAGCGCTATATTGAGTTTAATTCATTACCTCTTTGTCATTGGGGCCCGTGATACAGTTGGTATGACGTTCGCTTAATAATGCAACTGTCCGGGTTTCAATTCCTGGTAGTAGATGCGCACTGTTGATGAGTCCCAAATATAGGATGAAACGGCCATCCAGTGCTTTCTGCATTCTATTGAGGTCAAATAAAAACTCAAATTACTTTATATATATATATATATATATATATATATATATATATATATATATATATATATATACAAACAATATTGGGCAAAAATTTATGAAAATGTGTAAAAAGTTATTGTGTGATGTTTTTCATTCTTTAGGACATAATTAGACTAAATTTGTTATGTTAATGTGACTAGACATGTTCATGAATAAGGGGTGCTGGTAGTTTTTTCTTTTTTTATCTAGCTGATTTCTTTTAATTTTTTCTTTTTGCTTCCTGGGAAGTATTTATTTAATGAACTATTCAACTAAATTTATACTAATTCTTATAAAATGTCTGAACTTAGAATCTGACTGGAAGCAGTTATGGAAATGCCATGTCTGGCCAAAGGTATTTTTTAACATAGTCATCTGTTTTACTAGTACCAACATTTTCAGTGTGGAATTGATCCTCCATGAAAGGTCCCCCAGACATCCTAGCTCTTTGTAAAACCAACTGTAACTCTACAATCTCCTCTTCTGATTTCTTGATTCTCAGTTACTTTTCTCTCTTTAGGAAGGACTTCAATATACACATGCATAGTCTGGAAGTTTATGTGTGCAAACATATCCTGCTGGATATGGAATTCTCTCTTGAATCCCCAGATCATTCTTACATGTGTCTCCATCTCCCTCTACTAAACTCAGTCAACTATCTCTTCTCTACTGCTCTCCTTACTCTTCTGACAGTTTCATGCTTAATAGTATTTCAGATAATATAGACAATATAGGCTATTTCCTCTAAGCTGTTTGCTAACATATTTGTGTTCAGGTACTGCAATGCCCACCATGTCAAATGCCTGAACCTTGCTGGTGTCCAAGTACTGAACTTCTCAGTTTCTCACACCAGTTTTCTTTACACGTTTCCCCAGCAAGAATAAAAGACACACTTCCCTTCTAAATATCTGCTTTACTTATATCCCTGACTCTTGTCATGCCATGCAGCTCTGCCCTCTTGTCAATTCATGTTGTAGTTTCCGTTAATATCTCTTTCTATGCACCCTCCTTCTAGGAACCTCCTAACAGCAGAATATCTTTCTGCTACCAAAGAGTGGGCTGGGATTCGTTCCACAACTTCCTTTGTTTGGAACAAAGGTTTTAGTCTTCCTGGTGAAGATTGTGCCTCTGAAGTCTCCTTCTGAGTGAAAGCCAACATCGATGCTTTCATCCCATTATAACTTAAACCTCGTTATATCTCCTTGGTTCTCTCCTGCATGCTTGGCCGCTATTGCCTACAGGAATCACTTCTTCCGGATTTACTGGAGTGATGCATTTGACTACAATAGGCACCTTTGGTCTATGCTTGTGATGAATGCAAGCATGTTTTAAAAGATGCTAAGCTGTTGTTTGCTAATACAATGAAGCAACATATAGCATCTTGCAAGTTTGGTTTTAAAGGTTACTGGTGATTCTGCAAATGTGTGCTGAACAACAGAAAACTCTTAATCTCTTCTCTGTTCAATCAAATTGAGGTCCTCACATCCAAAGCAAACAAGGCTGAGTGCTTTGCTTGCAAATTCTCTTACAGCTCTACACTTGACATCTGGAGTACCCACACTCAACTTCCCACCCAGAACTGAGACTCAACTGAGTGATATATATATATATATATATATATATATATATATATATATAACCCTGTCTCTGGTCTCTAATATAATCTCTAAGCTTGACTCTCATAAGGTAAGCAGAGGTGATGATATTACAGTCATTGTCCTAAAGAAAAGTGCCCCTGAACTCTCTCTTGTCCTCTCCAGACTCTACAGCTAGTGCTTTGTTGCTTCCTGTTTTCTTGCTTGTTGGAAGTTCTCTTCTGTAGTTTCTGTTTTTAAAAACTCTGGAGAGCCCTCTGGCCCCTCTAATTATCAGCCTATCAGCCTCTTACCCTTTTTTGGCAAATTGTTTGAGGCTATTATCAATGCTGAAATGGTTCATCATCTCACATCCCACAACTTACTCTCTGATAATCAGTACAACTTCTGTTTCACCAAGACTACCACCGATATGCTTACAGCTATCACTGAATATATATGCCAGGCCCTAGATAAGAATGGCAAAGCTCCAGCTAAAGCATTTGACACGGTTTGTCATGCTGGCCTTTGCACAGGCTACAGGGCTATGGTATTTCAAGACAATTGTTCGATTTAATCCATTCATTCTTATTTAATTGTGAAATGAAGTTGGTTTTGAACAGGCATGCTTCCAGATCCTTTTATACGAATGTAGGTGTCCTCCAAGGCTCTATTCTAGGTTCTATGCTTTTCTTGATCTTTATCAATGATCTTCCTGATGTGATCATTTCCCAAGTAGGAATCTATGCAGATGACACCACCATTTACTCTCAACTAAAGAAGAAATCTGCCAAGAGTGATAAGGTAAACCTCACTGTTGATCTTGGAAAGGACCTCTAACTTGTGTTAGAATAGCGTAGGAAATGACTCCTAAATTTTAATGCTTCCTAAATAAAGCTGGGATGTGCATTGTTGTACAGTTGGATATCAACTCGGAATGATAAATCGGTGTGCCGAGTTCAAATTCCAGTTGAATTCCTTGCATTCACTTATGCACAAATACCCTTGGGAAAGGTATTAATCCATCTCTTCCCTTCAGTTATGGGTCAAATAATAGGATAGAGTGGGTTCTATAGCCTTGGCTGGCAACCAGTCTACTGCAGAAAGCAATGGCAACCTAATGTGGGATAATCTTCTGCCCAGTCAGCCATGTTTCTTTTGAGACATGATTGCCCAAAGTGTGTATCACGTATGGCACTTAACTGACTGAAATGAAGCTGCTCTCCTTTATTTACCATAAAGAAACTTTCCATCATTGATGCTAGTCTCCCAGAAAGCAACACACTTCACATCTTTGGCCTCATTCTCTCAACAAACCTCAAGTGGAACAAAAAAACCAATAGCTGTCTCTACTGCTAAGAAAGTTGGGTCTCTCTGTCAGCAAGAAAGTTTTTCTCATCTATTGTTGCTATATCTGGTTGGTTGCCCTGCTATTCATCTTGGGGTTCTCAATAAAATCTGCAGGGATCTGCAACGTAACTGATCCCAATTTAGTAGATCAACTTCAGGCACTTTCTCACCATCAGGATGTGGCTTCCCTTTTATTTGCCTTTTATATATCACACTATCAAATTTGGTTAAAATCAGACCACTCCTTCTCTAACCCGATTTTTTCGATTATCGATTTTTGATATTTATCGGGGGTACCTCAACACAAAACCTAGCTAAGAACATTCACAGACACTTATAGTACAACTGTAAATTTTCAAGAAAATCGATTCATTCGTTTCGGAGTCTATAGGTAATGGACACATAGACAAAGTTCCATTTATAAATAAGTTTAGATAGATCTTAGTAGAAATCAGCCAAGAGTGATTGTAACCTTCAATGGCCTATAATATTAAATAGTCAATGTTTTTTTGGATGTTTTGGCTTTTCAAGAAAATGTCCAAATCAACAAAATCACAGCCAGCTAGAATGACCAGAGGGATTATTCAATAATCACATTGTAGCAGGTACAGAATGATAAAACATTAGATGATCATGTCTGGAGATAAGTGACATGTGAAAATACAAAATGGACAAAAATACCTACACCTGCAGCACATTGCACATAGCTTTTATATTTACTTTGGTTTATATGTTTGGTTTATTTTGATTTATGGTAAATCAACACCTCAATGGGTTATTTAATGCCAACAAAATTTTTATGATAGGTTTGTATGAATAGAATGTAATATTTGTAAGAAATCAATTTGCAGATCAGGTTTCATTGATGTATTTTTGAGAAAGAGGATTTTTGTCAAGAGTTAAATGTATTACTGGAGGTATTTTTTTTCTTTGAAAATATATTGCTAGTATTTTTACTATAAATACTTTTATCATGTTTTGACCCTAGTTTAGAGGTTAGATATTTGTCCATAGATGGGACCCTACGAGGCTTTACTACACCAGGTCAGAGTTGACTGGGGAACTAAGAGCAATTAAATTTGTGTTCCATGCTCCTCAAAACCTCTCAATCAGAGGCCTGGCTTTCAGATGCAGTTTGTCATACCTAAGACACTTTATATTTAGTACTAATGATTATAAGAGCTGATATTTGGTACTGTGACTGAATGTGGAGGTAAAGTAAATTTTGGTTGTTTTACCCTTTTGGCCTTCTCAGGTGTTTATCCAGATCAGGTAACCGTCAGGTAATTTTTGATGGAATGCTTTATTTACTCTTGTAGATTAAGTAATGGTTTCAGTTTTAAATTTTGTGATGGTAACCCAGATCAACATAAACCTGGAAAGGGCTAGAGGGCACAACAGCTGAAGTCTTGTGATAACAACAAAAAGATAAGTATGTTAGTCTGACTGTAAATAATATTACAATCCTCTTTACATACAAAAGAAAACAGGCTTAGTGAACATATCTAAACATAAAGACTAGCTTACTCTTTTGTCTATATTAACTTGTCTGTAGAAATAAATCTTTAAAATTCAAATTACTTCAACTTCTTTAAAAAAAAAATAATAACAGTTTATAAAAATATTAGCAGTATAGCCCGGCATTGCTCAGGTGTAATGAAAACTTTAAAACTAATCCATGGTCCTTAGACTCTTTGAACGTTGGCACGAAAGACTAAACAGCAATAGTTGTTTCAAGTTAAAGTGAAACCGTAGACTGAAAGTAAAATGAATGGATGTAAGTCAAATTTTGATTTCCTGGTATTGATATCAAGTTTTTTTTCATCTTAAACTAAATTTTGAAGTCTAAATAAGTCCTCTGAGTAAATAGTATCATGGCTGAGACTAAGAACTACAATTATATCTACTTAGAGCCAAACCCGAAGCAAAAACTAAAATAAAAGGGCTGAAAAAATAGACATACAGACAGATAAACAGACACACACAAACATCTTGCCTTTTATATATATATATATATATATATATAATCAATTTTTTGCACTATTGTAAGAACTGCAACCTTGAAACTTCTGAATATCGTTTCTTATGTCTTTGTCTATGAGTGTATCAAATTTGATTAAAATCGGACCACTCCTTCTATAACCCGATTTTTTTCAATTATCGATTTTCAATATTTATCGGGGGTACCTTGACACAAAACCTAGCTAAGAACACTTGCAGACACTTATAGTACAACTGTGTAAATTTTAAAGAAAATCGGTTCAGCTGTTTCGGAGTCTATACGTAACAGACACACATACACACACATAGTTCTATTTATAAATAAGTTTAGATTTAGATTTAGATTAGTTAAAACAGAAGTTTCACTTGGTAATCAGTCAGTTAAGTACCCAGGTGTGAGACATGCTTAGGCAATCATGTCTTGAAAGAGACATGACTGACTGGGTAGAAGATTATCCTGTAGTAGATTGCCATTACTTTCTGCAGTAGACAGGTTGCCAACCAAAGCTTAAAAACCAAAATCTGTCCTGTTATTTAACCCAGAGGTGGAGGGAGAAGAGACCAATTAATACCTTTCCCGAGGGTATTTGCGCTTAAGTGAGTGCAATGAATTCAATTGGAATTCGAACTCGGCTCTTCAATTTCTCATCCTGAGCTGATATTCTCTTCCAAATGATTGCTTCCCCGACGGCTACAATCTCCAGGAGTTTAAATGTAAGGTCAATAGACACCTCCTAACACACTAACCTGCTCCCATTCTATCAAGCACTCTTCCCATCTGCCCAACCCTCATCCTCGCTATCCTTACTCATCTGTCACCTTCCTCCTGACATTTCCTATGTCTAACCACTCCTTCTCTTTACCTTCCCCTATGTAGCCCCATGCGCAATAGTGGCAGTGGAATGCCTTGCTTGGGGTGAGATGATTAAAAAAAAAAATATCCATTACACCACAGCAGGCATCACTTGGTAATAATTCAGTTTAAAACAAAACATTTGAAAATTCTATTTTCAGTTAAGCAGAAATTTAAAATACCATGTGTATGTCAATGTATGGCAATGCAAGTGTCAACAAAATACACAAAACAGGCATCTAAGAAAATAGAAAATTAAAGTGGGTTAGGTTTAAAGAGACAAGTATGTAAGAAAGCTTGCAGTAAGAGGAAGTCCTTGAAGTAGAAATCTCTTTAAAAACAAAGACTATTCAGGCAGAGGTGAGGCTAGTCTGATCAAGCAATCCTACTTTTATACATTCTTAAAAATCAAGAAACACAAATAGCAGATGGAGGTATCAGGTTTTATACTGCAAATATACTTCTTGATATCACAAATGTCAAATCAAAAACAATAATTTTACAAAGTAAACCTAATGAACTTTAGGCCATAATAGTGATTTGGAAAATTTTAACTGCTAAATATTTTATCATATCATAAACTAATGGTTAGAACATTAGTGTTCCAACTATGAGATTCAGGTTCAGATCTCACCCATGTTGATTAATCAAAATGTTGACTTCTTGATAATATCGGCCTGTGTTACACTTTTTTTTGGAAATGCCTGAAAACTCTATCACAAGTTGATGCAAGCCTTGGAAGAAAAATTGGATAAACTGTTCAGACTCCATTGATCATTGTGTTAAGGCAAAATCGCAAGTTCCATTATTGGCCTTGTTCAACTATAGATTATGTGCTTGCATTGCTCAGTGGGTAAAAGCATTGGTTGAATCTAGTGACATGAGCCAAAGAGTTGTGAGTTCAATACCTGGCTACAGCAGTGGTGAACAAATAACTTAGAGAGTTGAGTTAAAGCAATGGCTAGTTCCAGTGACTTGACCCAAAGAGTTGTGAGTTCAATACCTGGCTACAGCAGAGGTGAACAAAACTTGGAGAGTTGAGTTAAAGGGAGATAACTTATACTGAGATATATGAAAGAGTCATGACTTGTAGAACTAGAACAATCTACCCCAGTGAACAAAATAAAGGATTCAGTTTTGAAATTTGAATCACCTGAAGAGGGTTGACGTTTACCCCAACCAAAACGTTGTAAATTGGCAACAAAGATGTGGGTGACAGTTTGAACAATGTCAATAGTGTAATAAATAACAATACCTCATATCAGAAATATAGACAAAGTTGTTCTGAAATAAACTATTAGTATACTGAGCAACAGACATAAAACAGGTCGGCTAAGGAAAATAACAGCAGTTAATGACAGAAACATTGTGAGTTGTAAGAAAAAAAATCACAAAACAACAGTCAGTGACATTACCAACAGCCTCCATGGTGAAGGAATAAAGAGTTCACAATGCACTGTTTGAAGAAGCTTTCTTTAAGATGAAATATGGAAGCCATACCATAAAAGATGCAAACCACTCATCAGCAGTAACAATTGGAAGGCCAGATTGGAATTTGCAAGGAAGTACAGAGATGAGCAACAAAAGTTCTGAAAGAAAGTTTTATTGACTCATGAGACCAAGATTAATAATCTCTACCAAAATGTGGGAAAAGCCAAAGTGTTGGAGAAAGAAAGGATCTGTTTATGATCAAAAGCATACAAGCTCATCTGTGAAACATGGTAGAGGCAGTACGTTGGCTTGGACTTTCATGGCTGCTTTTGTAACAGGCTCATTCATATTTATTGATGATGTGACTAATTATAGAAGCAGCAAAATGAATTCAGAAGTCTACAGAAACAATTTCTGCCAATTTATGGAGAAATGCATCTAAACTAATTGGGAGTAATTTCATCATGCAGCAGAACAATGACCCAAAACATACTACCAACACAACAAAGGACTTCATCAGGGAAAAAAGTGGACAGTTTTAAACTGGCCAAGTCAATTACAAGGCCTTCACCCATTTCATCTTCTGAAGAGGAGACTGAAGAAAGAAACCCTGCAAAACAAACAAGACCTGAAAGAGGCTGCATTAAAAGCCTAGAAAAAGTATCACAAATGAAAAATGCAAGTTTTGGTTATGTCAATGAGCCACAGGTTTGATGCAGTCATTGCAAGCAATGGTTTATGCTATCAAGTATTAAATCTTGCATTGGCAAGACAGTCATCATAACTGAACATTTAGAGGCCCTATTTTTTTGAACAGAGACCTCTACATGAACTTCGCACTAACAATGATACTATTCTGCACATAAAGTATTCAAGGAGTTTTAGCCAGGCGGGAATCCGTATCTGTTACTGGTGTGCATATCTCCTCTAATAACAAAATAGTTTAACATTGACAATGAAGGTTTAAACGAATTGCCACAAGAAAACAATGCTCATTGATGGAAGCTTTATATTGGCAAAACGTTACGCCCAAAGATGTGTCATCTTCCACTGCATCTGCTAATGGGATTTACAGTTATAGTCTGTGTATGAGGTACTCATAAAACACCTCTACCAAAATTAGAATGTGGATAACTGGTATATGGATTAGGAGGACCATGTATGAATATACCCACCTCAAAATCAGTGTACAACCCTAATACCAAGTATTAGAAGCTTGTGCACAATTTTTGTTGATGAGATGCCATGCTATGTGAGGAAACGTTATCACTTTGTTGGTTCAAGCACATCACCAAATCTAAAGAATGGAGGAATGGTCAAAATAAGAGATGCCTCAAGTAAATCTTTGGAAGAAAGTGAGGTTCAACCTGGTTGAAATATGTCTGATAACCCTTTGGGGGGGTGATTCATTAAAAAAATAGACGATAGTTGTTCCTTTGAGAAGAAGCATGAAGTTGAAGAGACCCACCCCTGGTTGTCACTAGTGTGATCATGAGATCAGTGGGGAGTGTGGTGAAAGAGAAAGTCATTTATCACAGAAAAGGGCATGTGTGTTGTGTAAACTATACCAAAGATAAAATAAATAATTTGTGGCAGCTGTTGCTTTAAATACGTGGATATACTATGTCTGATCTAACCATCAATCCCCCATTGCCCAAGGAAAAGAAATTATTCCTTCCATAAAAGTGGTTGACATTCGGAAAATGGTGAGTGTCGCATTCATGACCATGTTGTTTTTTGTTGGCATGTGACTGTTGGATGGTACTGTGGATTTCTGTATTAGATTTACAATTTGTGCTTTTAACATTTCTTTCTGACCCCTGGAGTTTTAAGTTTGCAATTTGTTTGTTTCACTTTGAACTTGAGATGCTATATCAATTTCTTACAATATCTATAAATATATGTACTAGCAGTATAGCTTAGCATTGCTTGAGTTTAATGAAAGCTTTAAAACTAATCCATGGGCCTGGAGCTCAGACTCTTTGGATGTTGGTATGAAAAACTAAAGAGCAATAGTTGTTTTCAGTTAAAGCGAAACCATAGACTGAAAGAAAAATGAATGGATGTAAGTCAAATTTTGATTTCCTGGTATCGATATAAAATAAGTTTTTTTTTGTCATAAACTGAATTTTGAAGGCTAAATAAGTCCTCTAAGTAAATGGTATCATGGCTGAGACTAAGAACTACAATTATACCTACTTAGAGCCAAACCCGAAGCAAAAACTAAAAAAAAAAAAGGGCTAAAAAAAAATACAGACATACAGGCAGATAAACAAACACACACAAACATCTTGCCTTTATATATATATATATATATATATATATATATATATATATATTATAAATTATGTTTTAGAACATGTACATAATTTTTTAATATATATCCTTGACAATTATATGTTTGTTTCAATGTTGGGTGTCCAATGTTTCTTCGGGAGGGAAAAGCAAAAAAGAGTTTTGTCTCCTCTCAGCTACAGAGCGAATCTGGTTACGACCCTTACTCCTTCACTCTCTACCTCTGACTGTCCAGAATACATAACTTGGTAACCGGATGTGACGTCAGGAATAGTCCATTAGTCAATCGACTCACAGGGGTGCCACCCTAACATATGTCTTTGTCTATGAGTATATCAAATTTGATTAAAATCGGACCACTCCTTCTATAACCCGATTTTTTCAATTATCGATTTTTGATATTTATTGGGGGTACCTTGACACAAAACCTAGCTAAGAACACTCACAGACGCTTAGAGTACAACTGTGTAAATTTTCAAGAAAATCGGTTCAGCCGTTTCGGAGTCTATAGGTAACGGATACACACACACAAAGTTCCATTTATAAATAAGTTTAGACTTAGATATATACATATATAAAAAGATGTGCATCAATTTATTCAGAAAGTGAAGAATGAAAAAAACAGACCTTTATAAATTGAATTTATTGTAACTAAGTTGTTGAACTTGTAGGTTTTTTAACCTTTTGTTCATGCATTTACTTTTATAAAGAGTGCTCGATACAAATGTAGAGCGTTATACTGTAATGGTTGTTATAATGTTTTTATAAATTCATAGTATCACTACACAAAAATATTCATGTTTCGAAGCCAGCCCATTATGTTGTTGGCTTCATCTTCAGGTTGTTTTTTAGAAATGAGAATTATCTAGTTGAAAAGCCCGTTTATTTGTGTTTGATTTGTTTTTTTTTGGGGGGGGGTGTTGGAGGGGTTGGTCTACAACTTGTTTAAATATGCATATATATAAGTTTAATTAGTGACTACAGACAAGATATCTACTTAATGTTTTGATTTTTTGAATGAAAGGGTCTTAATTGAATTGGGTTATGATATTTTGAAGTTCATCTAGTAAAGATATAATGACCAAAATAGTAAAAAATAGTCAAGCAAAACCATGAATTTTTAACAGCATATCTATAATTTTTATCAAATATGCAACATCTTATTCAACAATTGTAAAAATATAATGAAATTAAACAGATTTTTTGACTCAATTTAATACAACTTGTTTGCACACATATATGTGTGTGCGTGTGTTTAATTAAATGCCACAGACAATGTTTTTTTTATTTATTTACTCTTTTTGTGTGTGTCTTAAAGCTGTTTTCTGTATAATTTACATTATTTTTTTAAGCACATTCATAAATGCTAAGCACTTCAGATACGTCAGCATAAGGATTAATTATAACAAATTTAGTATAAGAGAAAAGGAAATTGAACATAGAATTGTTTGCACCAGAGGTAGTTTTGCATAACACCACAAATTGCTACAGAACTAAAACACCCTGTAAACTTAACTCATATTCTTAAATAGCTTCCTCATATCAAGACTTTCATATGGAAATTTTTAGAAATATTTAAATTGTCAGCTGCATATAGCCACTTATTTAAGATCAATGGTTAAAAAAAACTTTCAGCAAATGAAACCTGAGAGTCTTGGTCATTCTTTGGACATTGTTGAACCAGTGCTACAAAATCATAAGGAATTGTACCAAATAAAAGAAACCACATCACTTGAGGAACAGCAACAACAGCAACAACTAAAATGGATATTATATGTAATTTGAAGAGAAAATAATTACATAATCAAAATTTTGATATTCCACATTAGTTCAAACAAAAGATTAGAAAGGAAACCCCTATCAATACTGGAAAGAGTATTAACAGTTACTCGACTGGAGAAACCTGTTTTCTTGAAAAATTGTTTTAAGAGGAAGATTTTATAAATTTCAAATGAAAGCAAGTACTTGCTGCTTGGTCAATGAATTCCAAATGTTTCCTTGTAAGAAAATGGCTAATATTACCATTACTGTTCATGGTACTGTTCATGGTATGTTGTTGCAATGTGCATAATGTCTGCCTCTGCAATACTGACCAGGAGAAAGTTTGAAAAAAAAAATCGCCTCTTTCCAGCTAGTAGCTCATGGAACCGAAGGTAACTTATGTGCGTTGTAGTGCAGTAGATATCAGCTCAGAACGAGAAATTGGGGAGCTGATTTTGAATTCCAGTTGAATTCCTTGCATTCACTTACGCACAAATACCCTTGGGAAAGGTATTAATCTGTCTCTTCTCTCCAGTTATGAGTTAAATAACAAGACAGATTGGGTTCTATAGCCTTGGCTGGGCACCAGTCTACCGCAGAAAGCAATGGCAAACTACTGCGGCATAACCTTCTGCCCAGTCAGTCGAGTCTCTTTCGAGAGAAGATCGTCCAAGCGTGTATTACGTATGGCACTTAACTGACTGAATATAATAGTTGAAGACATGATTAAGGCTGCTACTGGGCATAAAGTGGGGGATCGGTTTTTATTGTTACGAGGTAATAAACTGATCCCCCACTAATTGCTACTTAATAATATAATACATCTCTTCCCACTCTAGCTATGAGTCAAATAATAGGACAGATTTGGTTCTATAGCCTTGGCTGGCAACCAGTCTACTGCAGAAAGCAATGGCAACCTACTGCGGAATAACCTTTTAGACAAGATCGCCCAAAGCTCGTATCACGTATGGCACTTAACTGACTGAATCAAGATAACATGCATATCATGAAAAAACTTTTGCTGCTTGGCTATCAAAACACACACACACACACAAAGGTGTTTATTAGGTGGACTTGAGAAACCTATCTTCCTGAAAAATTCTTTTAAGAGAAAGATTTTATGAGTTTTAACTGAAATCAGTACTGACTGCTTAGTCAATGGATGCCAAATGTTTCCTTGTAAGGAATTGACTAATATTTACCATTTACCATTTGTTAAAAATATCAATTCCTAAAATCATTATACATAGTTCCATTACAGTTAATTCTGTTGGCAGACATATTAAGATGACTAGTTGAGAAAGTAAATAGAAAAATTGTTGAAACTTGAACTAAACTAGAATCCTATGTGATAAGGAATTCAATTTTGTTACAGAAGCCAAATGAATTCCTGTATCATGTCATGTCATTCTAACCTTACCAACTGTCTTATAAAAACAAAAATGTTGACTTCATGTAATGATGCGTATGTTTTAGTTTAAGTTATGATAACCATATCAATTACTACAGCTGACAGACAATTATTTGCTGCATGGCAAGAATTTTGGGCGAGATTTTCTAATGTGCTTTTACTTATGATTTAAGTCACAACCATCTCAATAAAACTATCACCTTAATTCCATTTTTTATTCTACTCTCTCTTTAATAAGGTTTTTTGTTTTTCTTATATTCTTTCACAATTTCTTGCATTTTAGTGGCTTTATTGCCTTGCTTGGGGTGAAATGACTAATAAATCAACACACTTCTAATTTATTTGCAGTTTTGTTCATATTACCTAGGATGCTAGTTTTTCAGTAATGAAACCAATGTTTTAGAACTTATATGGGCACCTTGACATTCCTTTGACATTCCTTGACATTCCTTTTTATTATTATCAAAATCTAAGGACATTTGTTTTAATACAGTCTTTATACCTGAATTAGTTGTGTTAAACTTTGTGCTAACAGCCTTGGGAATTATAATTCAAAGATTACTCATTTTTGTTGGTACCATGTAAACCAATATCGTTTGTTAGATGTTACTTCAAGAATTTTATTGATTTCTCCACTAAGGAACCAACATTGTACTACATTAAGATTAATTTGATTTGATTAGAAATTATTTATTAGTAAACTATTTTGATTGATTCATTTATTTTTTATGGATTATCAAAAGGGTTATTTAAAGCAAAATGTTTTGGATTGTAAGAATAATTGTGAATTAAAAAAATTGAAAATTACATTAAAAGTTTTTTAGGAGAATAACAATGATTTTTCCAGATACAAGTCATACTGTTTAGCCCATAGCTGGGGAGGAGATGTATTCTTACCTTTCCCAAGTGTATTTACATGTGAATGTATAACTGGAATTCAAATATTAGTTTTCTAGCATTTTTATTTTGTTTTAATGCTATAGGCTCCCCTGTGGAGTAGAGGTTGACACTTTCACAATAGAAGATTTTATCGCTGTGGTTTAAGTATTGAATAGGCTTTTATGGAGTACAGTTGCTAGTCTTCTGCTCAATTGGTTTTGAATTCAGTTTTCTTTCTCCTAGACTGGTTTTCAATCAAAGTGAAAGAGCCTATTCTCTGCTGTTTTTTTTTATCTTTAGCAGAGGAAGAAGAAATGGATTCATACCTTTCTAAGGGTATTTGTGCACATGCAACAGGCTATAATATAATTTGAACTTGATATGCTAATCACAATTTCCACACTACTAACATTCCTTACAAGCATAGTACTCATAAAAACATGACAAGATTATTTACATATGACTAGATTATACACACACACACACACACACACACACACACATATATATATATATATATATATAGTCATCCGCAGACAGATCTGTTTCGCTGTATCACAGCTCATCAGTACGGTTAGACTCCGATTCTTTAACCCAGGATTGAAACCCGACCGAAGTGGCATCAGTCAGCGGTTCTACCTCTAGGCCATGGGTGCACAGTAGAACAAGGCAGACTTTTTAGCATGTATATTGTCATTATACACACCCAATAGCCAGAGTGCTCTAATTCATTAGTGAATGAGCAATGTGTACATGCCAGAGTAGCTACTGTTTTTCAAAGTCTTCCAGAGTGCTCAATCACTATATATATATATATATATATATATATATATACACAAAATAATGCTTGAATCCCATAATCCATATGGTTATAGAATCACCACTTGTACTGCATCTGTAACAGCATTGGGTATGTCTAGGGCAAAATAGCTTGATGAGCCCATCTCTCTTCATGCTGGATTTTGAATTTAGACTTTCTGCGAGACCAGTTGCCACCCAAGTAAGGAGAACTCCAATTATTTAATCAATAGCTAGAGGAAAGTGTTTCATGTTTTTTTTTTTTTTTTTTTTTAAGGGCATTAGTATGAAGTAAACAAAACACAATTGACTGGAATGTGAATTTGGGATGCCAATTCTGCTTTTTGTGTTGATATCTGTTACCCTACATGCACATCGGCAATACAATTCATGAAACAAATACATCAATCTTTCAGTCACTCTGTCTGCAGGAGAAGAATGACATTTTTGGCAGTCAAGCAGAGGAAAGAATGGAACATCAATCATGTTTGTCTTTTAACATTGACTACTTTTGAACTCAATCCAAGTAAATATAACTTCAGGTTTTTTTTTTATTGCTACTCACTGATTCTACCACACCTCAAAATAGATTTTCCCCCTCTTTACGGTTCTAGGTGTGAGAATTTAATGATTATGCATTGAATTTTTCAATAACTGCTTTTAATCTAAAATTTATTTTAACATACTTCAGCACTCAATTGTTATCATTGAAAATGAGTGGAAAAAAGCTTGTCACTGGTCAGGAATTAAGTCATAATGACAGTGTATGGCTATTATATGTATCATGTAAATGCATTGTTAATGATTTTGCATTGAATATTAGAAGTTGATGCCAGTATTACTAACAGAATAAGACTTATTTTACTATTATTTTACTAACACAATAAGACTATAATATGCTTGTGTGTGTTTGTGTGTGTGGGGGGGGAGGTATAATAGTGCAGAAAATGAAAACAATGGAGTAAGTTTAATTTCCAGCCTAATCTGTACTATTTCAGTCAGTTAAGTGCCATACGTGATACATACTTTGGGCAATCATGTCTCAAAAGAGACATGACTGACTGGGCAGAAGATTATCCCGCAGTAGGTTGCCATTGCTTTCTGCGGTAGACTGGTTGCCAGCAAAAGGCTATAGAACCCAATCTGTCCTATTATTTAACTGATAACTGGAGAGAAGATACTGATTAATACCTTTCCCAAGGGTATTTGTGCGTAAGTGAATGCAAGGAATTCAACTGGAGTTCAAACTTGGCTCTACAATTTGTTGTTCCAAGTCGATATCCACTGCACCACAACGCACATCCTCTGTACTATTTACTTTGTATTAATAACCCTGGAGAAGCTATAGATCCATCTCTTTTTTCCTCAACTATGCATGAAATAGCTGAGTAGAATAGGTTCTATAGCCTTGGGTGAAAGCCAGTCTAGGAGAAAGACTACTTTAACTTGAAAACTGAGATAAAAGCAACAGGAATCAACTCCATTGTCTTTCCTAAGAAGTCTAAGCAATTCCTAGAGTTGAGTTAAAGAGAGGTAAATGACATCTGGAAGTGGTATGGCACATGGAACGAGAATGATATGCATGTACGAGTGATTGAAATAAAGGGTTCAGTTTGAAATTCCAAACACCTGAAGAAGACCTGAGCATACAACAGCCGAAATGTCATGAATATAGCAATAAAAATGAGGACAACAAAATGCAAACCAAAAAAATGTGTATATTTTTTTTTGTTTAAAGACTGCAAACAGCTTTCTTTCATAAACATTCAAGAATCTTCCTCTATGTCCAAGTTGACAAAGTTTGTTTCTTTGTCGTACTTGAAGCATTAATGAAATATGCTGATAATTAATGACTCATAATTTGGATTAAATGAAATAAATATATATTATTGAATTTTTATATGCTTTATATCTAAACTTATTTATAAATGGAACTTTGTGTGTGTATGTGTGTGTCCATTACCTATAGACTCCGAAATGGCCAAACCAATTTTCTTGAAAATTTACACAGTTGTACTATAAGCATCTGCGAGTGTTCTTAGCTAGGTTTTGTGTCAAGGTACCCCCACAATAAATATCGAAAATCGATAATAAAAAAAAATTGGGTGATAGAATGAGTGGTCCGATTTTAATCAAATTTGATACAGTCATAGACAAGGACATAAGAAACGATATTCAGAAGTTTCAAGGTTGCAGTTCTTACAATAGTGCAGAAAGTCGATAATATATATATATAAAAGGCAAGATGTTTGTGTGTGTGTGTGTGTGTCTGTTTATCTGTCTGTATGTCCTTTATACAAATCCACAATTTTTATCCGATTCTCACCAAACTTCACACAAATATTTTTTAGGCTTCTGATCAGGTCATGGGCGACTTATTTTTTCCAATTTCTCTTCAATATTGGAACTTGATACCCCAATATCCATTCGGGTCTGATCAAGATCAGGATTTCAGCCCTTTTATCGTGGTTCTTGCTGCAGAATCTGCTCTAACTTGGTAAAATTATAGTTTTTAGACTTAAACATTAGTAGATCTTCTCAGACGACACATTTTCCCTGATATCGGAAATCGATACCTACAGTTTCACTTTAACTGGAAACAGCTATTGCTTTTTAGTCTTTCTTACCAACATCCAAAGAGTCTGAGCTCCAGAACCATGGATTAGTTTTAAAGCTTTCATTACACCCGAGCAACGCCGGGCTATACTGCTAGTTTAGAATATAAAGAGATAAACATTTTATCTGTGTAGATATATTGTATTGGTCAAAATAATATATAAATTTTTATATATCAGAACAATGTCAGGAAAATTAATGACAAAGTGGAAAAAACTTTTCATGTCATACATTTTGTCATTTAGGATTTTATCAGACTGAATCGATGTTTGCATTAATATAAATACACATACACAGAAAGGAGAAGAAATTCTGAAATTTTAAATTAAAATTTTTTTTTTTTAAATGTGTTTGGGTAAATAGTTTAGACAATTTTAACTAGTTTCTTTTAGTTTATGCTTTTATCAGTCAGTTAAGTGCCATGCGTGATACATGCTTTGGGCGATCATGTCTTGAATGTGACATGACTGACTGGGCAGAATATTTTCCTGCAGTAGGTTGCCATTGCTTTCTGCGGTAGACTGGTTGCCAGCTAAGGTTATAGAACACAATCTGTTCTATTATTTAACTGGACCTTAAACTGCATCCGGCAGCAAGGCCTCTGATTGGGAGGTTGTGAGGAGCATGAAACCACCTCTTAATTGCTGCTGTTCCCAGGTCCACCCTGACCTGGAGTGGTAGCACCTGTTAGGGTCCCAGCTATGAGTAAATAGTTAACCCCAAAACTGGGGTTAAAATGCTATGAAGGTATTTACCAACAAAACTTTTTTGAATGAAAAATTACTGTGATTTAAAATAAAAATATGCTTTGAAACAATCCCCCCCAAAATATAAACAAACAAAAACAATAAAACAAATAAACTAAATAAAACAAATCAATTTTCAGCATTAAATGACCTAACGAAGGTTGATATGCTGGTTAAATGAACCAACCAACCATAACTGGAGGGAAGAGATGGATTAATACCTTTTCTGAGGGTATTTGTGCGTAAGTAAATGCAAGGAATTCAACTAGAATTTGAACTCGGTTCCCCAATTTGTTGTTCCAAGTCAATATCCACTGCACCTCAACACACATCCTCATGCTTTTATCACTTTTGTTATAAAATATTTTGCATTGTGATAATAGAAGATCTGCTAAAATAAGGTGAAATGTTTTAAGATCCTGAATATAAATTTTCTGTGATTTGTCTAGCAATTAAAACACTTTCTATAGACTTTCTTATTAGTAAATTGCTTTCACTTTTAAAATGAAAATTTATGTCAGACTCATGACAGTGTATTGTTTTGTAAAAGATCCCTTTTTTTGTATTGTATTATAAAATCATCCTTGGTTTATTAGTTATCAGAAGTAAGATCGGTTAGGGTTGGTATCAATCACCCTTAATTTACCCTTAAGTGTGAATAAAGGTTTGCAGTATTTTTTTTAATATAGGATACTGGAAATTTTTGCGCACAATTAATAGAACCAAATTATCTTAATGAGTCATTGTCTATTGACTCATCTAAAAATATTCATACATCAATAAATGTGACTGTAATTACTGTAAATTGAGTTTCATAACTACAATTATTATTATAATCAATTGATCAATTAATGCACTGTTTTAAGTACTCTCCTCTGTCATAGAAATTTGCAGTGATAGCTCAGTGGTTAGTGGAGAAGGTGAAGAAATATAATTTTCTTTCAGTTATTCGATATAAATCGGGTTATAGAAGAAGTGGTCCAATTTTAATCAAATTTGATACACTCATAGGCAAAGATATAAGAAACGATATTCAGAAGTTTCAAGGTTCCAGTTCTTACAATAGTGCAAAAAATCAATAATATATATATATATATATATATATAAAAGGCAAGATACCGGGTCTGATCAAAATCAGTTTTCAGCCCTTTTATTTTAGTTTTTGCTTCGGGTTTGGCTCTAAGTAGGGATAATTGTAGTTCTTAGTCTCAGCCATGATACTGTTTATTCAGCCTTCAAAATTCAGTTTACAACAAAAAACACTTATTTGATATCAATACCAGGAAATCAAAATTTGACTTACATCCATTCATTTTTCTTTCAGTCTACAGTTTTGCTTTAACTGGAAACAACTATTGCTTTTTAGTCTTTCACGCCAATGTCCAAAGAGTCTGAGCTCCAGGAGCATGGATTAGTTTTAAAGCTTTCATTACACCTGAGCAATGCCGGGCTATTCTGCTAGTATCTTGTAAACTTATTTGTTTGAACATTATTTTTAATGAATACTCATATTTGATTGGATAGGGTGTTTTGTTCTATAATTAAACAGTACATTTTAATTATCAACTGACTTAGATGTTTGAGAAATCTTGTTTTGGAAAATATCTGTCTTTTGGTAGGATTTGAACCTGCATACTCCCATATACCAAGGAGGTGCCACCATTAGATCTGATGTGTCTTACCACTCAACCACAAAAGATATTATGGTAACCAAAGTTTGAATTAAGCTTTTTCAGTACATATTCTCCTGATTTCTTTTAGAACCATCTATCTCTGCTCAGGATCATATCCTAATGTAAACAAGCACAATCAAGTTTGAGTTTTGTTTGATGGCATATCAACCTCTGTGGGTTATTTAATGCCAAAAAAGATAGGGTTTTTAAGGGTATTTTTTTTTAATGTTCGGTTATAGTGAGAAAGTTGATTTAGTAAGATTTTAGTGAAAATTTTTTGTTTTTATTCTTTTTTTATTTTAGAAAACTGAAAATGTCTTCCAATACAATATATCTACACAGAAAAATGTTTGTCTCTTTATATTCTAAAGTAGCAGTATAGCCCGGTGTTGCTCGGGTGTAATGAAAGCTTTAAAACTAATCCATGCTCCTGGAGCTCAGACTCTTTGGACGTTGGCACGAAAGACTAAAAAGCAATAGTTGTTTCCAGTTAAAGCAAAACTGTAGACTGAAAGAAAAATGAATGGATGTAAGTCAAATTTTGATTTCCTGGTATCGATATCAAATAAGTGTTTTTTGTTGTAAACTGAATTTTGAAGGCTAGATAAGCCCTCTGAATAAACGGTATCATGGCTGAGGCTAAGAACTACAATTATCCCTACTTAGAGCCAAACCCAAAGCAAAAACTAAAATAAAAGGGCTGAAAACTGATTTTGATCAGACCCGGTATCTTGCCTTTTATATATATATATATATATTATTGATTTTTTGCACTATTGTAAGAACTGCAACCTTGAAACTTCTGAATATCGTTTCTTATGTCTTTGTCTATGAGTGTATGAAATTTGATTAAAATCGGACCACTCCTTCTATAACCTGATTTTTTCGATTATCGATTTTCGGGGGTACCTCAACACAAAACCTAGCTAAGAACACTCGCAGATGCTTATAGTACAACTGTGTAAATTTTCAAGGAAATCGGTTCAGCTGTTTCGGAGTCTATAGGTAATGGATACACACACAGACAGACAAAGTTCCATTTATAAATAAGTTTTGATTTGCAAGCATTCTTATATTTCAGTAATAATCCTATCTGTAATTATAATTGTGACTAAAATCACTTACTTTCCTTTTTTATATTTCAGGTAAGTACTTTTATCAAACTACCATTTGTAAACCAATGTAGACAGATGCCTATTTTCTACCCAGATGAACTGTAATCTCTCTACTCATTGTCATGGACAACGTGTAGATAAATACATTTTTTAAAAAATCATACAGAAAGCGTAAGTAAACAACATAAACTTTGATTTTTTTCTTTTCTTTTTATTGAATTGAAACAGTCTTGACAAGTAAGTGTTTAAACATTTTTATCCAAGATTATATCAAACAGTTTTTATAACTGATCCTGCAAGGAAGCAAAAGTGAATTAGCCTAGAAAAAAGCATTTTAGAAAATACTGACCAATGTTAAGTAACCATATCTTGACCATAAGGGACAACAAATGTATCCAAAATAAAATTATCTTTAATATTCACTAATAAATAAATGGCCATTTCCTTTCTGGATAGAAGCAATCATGTTTCTTTACAGATTTCTTGTTTTTATTATCTGTAAATTTCTATGCATTCTTGGGAAAGATAGTGGAGTAGTTTTCCATTGCTTTTTCCATGGTTTGGAATCCAGAGTTTTCCTTCTCTTATAAAGATTGCCATCTAAGGCTAGATAACTCAGGTTACCCTACTATTTGACACATAGCTGCAACTGTTTATTACTAATATTCATAAAATGATTAAAGGGACTTATTAAAATTAGACATTCTGATCAATTAGAAATAAAACACAAAACAAAATATTTTGATGATACACAAAATAAAATATGTCAGTCAGTTAAGTGCCATACGTGATACACGCTTGGGCGATCATGTCTCGAAAGAGACATGACTGACTGGGCAGAAGATTATCCCGCAGTAGGTTGCCATTGCTTTCTGCGGTAGACTGGTTGCCGACCAAGGCTATATAACCCAATCTGTCCTGCTATTTAACCCATAACTGGAAGGAAGAGACAGATTAATACCTTTCCCAAGGGTATTTGCACGTAAGTGAATACAATGGATTCATCTGGAATTCGAACTCGGCTCCCCGGTTTCTCATTCCGAGCCGATATCCACTGTACCACAACGCACATACTGTGCATTTAAACCTTATTTATTATGTATTTATTTATAATTTAATAATTTTTCCAAATAAATTTGCTTAAAAATCATTGCCTGACTAATTGTGAATGAAATGCTCTTTTCAGTACTTGCTCATAAAAAAAAAAAATCTTTTCATTTGGAATATGCCAGTCATTGTTTACATAATCCAAATACAACTGTAGCTTCTTTATTTTATTTTTGTTTTTTCTGAAACTTTGTGTTCAAAATAAGTGTGCATCTTAATCCTCCATTGCATCTTATATTCTGAAAAATATGATGATAGTCTTTTATACTATGCCACTTTACTTTCTGATACTAGTGAAGTGATTATCTATAAACTAGATAAAGATGAAGCACTGGGTCAACAGGAAATGCCTTCCCATTTCCACAGAAAGACCCTTGCCCTGAGGAACTCTGATTACTCTTAAGTCAAACCAGTAGGCACGCATGCACATACACACATACTCAATTAGTTGTGAAGTAACATTAAATAAGATACAAGTATGTTACTATAAATTTCCCATGTTTAGCTGTTTTAGTCAGCTTTATTAAAAATTTTGAATAATGCTAAGTTAGGTTTCAATTAATAAATTCTACTTTGTTTCATTGTTTGTGTGTACTTGTGTGATGTTTGTGTTTATGTATGCATCAGTTTTAAGTCCTATGTTTGTTTTGTTTTTATTGGTTATGCAGTTATTCTGCGTATACGTTATGGTGTGTGTGTGTATATGTTTGATGCATAAGACATTTTTGTACTTCGAGTATATATTAACAATGGGTATATTAGTTTATTTTGATTGTATGAGAAATATGATGAATTTTGAAATTGAATGTGTAGTACTTAGTTATATCATCTGCAAATGTTTGGATCTTAGAGTCTCACAACAAAATGAGTGTAAAGAAAATGTGTTGGGATTTTGAGAATAAGAGGAGCAATAAATTAAATTAACTTAACTTATCAGATCTCATGACTACAGACACAGAAAGTATATATATATATATATATATATATATAACAGAAATATGTTATATCACTACAAAATGGCTACTTTTGTAGTGATATTATAACATTTATGTTATAAATTTCAAATAAATATTATAAGCTCTACTTTGTATTGAGTACATTTTTAAAAATAGTGTTCTTTGGATACGGAATATTATTCCATCCATACTTACCCTATACTTGAGGATATATATATAGATATATATATATATATAAGAAAAACTTTTAAGCCCAGAGGTTAGCTTAGGTAAAGGAAGGAGTGGGGATGTATTGGTTTTATTTGGGTTGGGCTATGGGGAAAGCATTTAGTAGAACTAGCATCATAGCCCAGCGTTGCCCGTGCAACTCAGAACATTTTCGTAGTAGGACTTGGTTATACAAAAAAATAATTATATAAAAAATTGTTGTTTAAAAATTGTTCAAAAATTCCATTGAAAAAATATATTTTCTTTTTGTTTTGTGTAAATGTGATTTGCTGTTTTGTGTGACAGTCTAAACAACATTGTGTTTGTTTTTGTTTCAAAATTACGGGGGAAAATATTTACATTTTTTGTTGACTTTAATTCTGTTGAATTTAACATAAAAATAAAAATTATTCATTTTGTTTTACTGAAATTAGAAATATAAAAACTATTATGCTTTCAGTTCAGAAAGTTTTGAAGAATATTTAAAAATGTAGACATTTAATTTTAGAGGAAAAGTTACATTAATGCCACACGAATTACAGACAGTTGATTTTCTGCATGAAATATTTAGCAAAAAAAAAGCTATATTTTTTTTATTTTTTTTTTCTGAAGTATGAAATATTAAATCTGAAAAAAAAAGACTTAAATAATTAAATTAACCATTGGCACTTTTTTTTACATATTTTGTTTTTGTTTGAAAAAACTTTTTTTTTCTTTTTTTTTTTAAATATTTCTTTTGTTTCAAAATTACAGGGAAAAATATTCACATTTTTTTGTTGACCAAATGAATTTTTTAAAACGTCAGAATAAAAATTAAATATAAAGGCTCATTTTTAAAATTTTTATTTATTTATTTTTTTTGATAAAAAATATTTTAGTCCCGTTTGACATGTGTGATTTGAATTCTGTGACATAATGTAGCAACCATCTTAGATCTTAGATGTTTTACAGAGCAAATGTAAACAATCGGCTCCATTGGCCAAAAAGTGAGAAAGGGAAAATTGCTGAACTTAAACTCAAAAAGTATGTGTCAACCTGGCTTCCCTGTAGATATGTGTGCCTAGAAAGTTTGAATGGCGTAGCTTGAAAAAATGCAGGCGTGCATAGGGAACAGTCACACACACTCACAGATTGCCTTTTGTATATATATATATATAGAGAGAGAGAGAGAGAGAGAGATAGAGGGAGAGAGATTTCTCTTTGGTAGTGGGAGGTATGTGGCTTCACTTTTGAGTTAGTGGTGGTAGGTGGTGGGGAAAGAGAGAGAGAGAGAGAGAGAGAAAATAAATATAAGTAAGAGGTTTGTTGTGGTGCAATGGATATTAGGTCGGAATGAGAAATCAGAGAGTCAAGTTTTGAATTCCAATTGAATTTGTTACATTCCCTTATGCACAAATACCCTTGTGAAAGGTATTAATCCTTCACTTTCCCTTCAGCTATGGGTTAAATTGCAGGAAAGATTGGGTTATAAGATAATTTTCTTGCAGAGTGACCTGTATCTAGCTAAACATGCTAAACTGTCTCTCTGATAAAGAGAAAAAACTTGGATAAGTGGCATTGCAAAACTGTACACATGTGATCCAAGCCTTTTTTTTTTTGTCTACTGACTTACATGTACATTCGACATGTACATATATACATGCATTTTTATGTAAACAAATTCTCAAATATATAGCACCAAATTTGAGAACACATTTTAAAATGTCGGTAATAGAATATGACCTTACCTAATGTTACATTTCATGCACCAACTTCTAACATTTTAATTTCTCTTTCAGATGTATTGAGTGCATTAACAGGACAACTTCCAATTTGAAACATGGAAAGATATACTGTGTTTATGGCATAAGCTGCCAAACACAATATTTCTTCTGTACCTTTTAACAAACCCCATATGACCTGCCTTCTTGAACAATGCTAAGTCTTTGCAAACAAGTATTGATAATTTTATCAAATAGAAACCACATGCTTTTATCTGATGCATGTAAATTATCAATTTTCTTATCTCTTTTGAGATTTTATTTATTTCTATTCATCTGAAAGGTTTGTTTTTTTTCTTATATCTCCTGACAAAAGAATATCTCAATTTGGGAATCGCAGATTATTTTTGACCAAACTTGATTGTATTATTTTTTAGAAAACAGCTGTCATTTATTTCTAGACCAGCATATTACCCATAAAAAATGGGATTATTTATATATTGATCAGAACTTTGCTTCTGCTTACGATTAGTTTACAATCTCTGTCTAGGATCCGTTTAGTGTCTAGGATTAGTGTAGTATCGATGCATCAGTTTTGTAAGTCCATTCTACTATGCTGTTTAAGCAGCAGGACTCATATTTGAATCAGTTCAGGATTCACTTGATAATTTCCTAAATTTATTTGCTTTATCATGTCAGAATTTATGAAGAGATAAATGAAGAAATATACAGCAAAAAATCATATTATTTATTCTTTAATTTCAATTCACTGGACTTAATTCTTTAACTTTTGAATATTTTAATGCCTTCAAAATGGAAAACTATTACTCAATCTTACTATATCAAATATATTTCAAAGTTGTTGCAAGTTTGGCATCAGGCTTGATTTACTATAACTTAATTAGTTAAATACTCTTATCCCAATAGAACTATTGATAGATCCATGAGTAGTGAAGTAACTAATGATATTTGTTAACATACTTTGTCAAAATATAAGAAAACATTACAAGAGACTAAAAAGCAGCTGAGATGTTTTCATTTGATTACTTTTTGAATTCCAGTTGAATTCATTGCATTTACTTACGCACAAATACCCTTGGAAAAGGTATTAATCTGTCTCTTCCCACCAGTTATGGGTTAAATAACAGGACAGATTAGATTCTATAACCTTGACCGGCAACCAGTCTACTGCAGAAAGCAATGGCAACCTACTGAGGGATAATCTTCTGCCAAGTCAGTCATGTCTCTTTCAAATTATGATAGCCAAGTGAGTATCACGTATGGCACTTAACTGACTGACTGAATATAATAGTTGGAAACATGATTAAGGCTTCTACTGGGCATAAAGTGGGGGATCAGTTTTATATTGTTATGAAGTGATAAACTGATCCCCTACTGATTACTCCTTAATAATATAATGCATCTCTACCCACTCTAGCTATGAGTCAAATAACAGGACAGATCGGGTTCTATAGCTTTGGCTGGCAACCAGTCTATTGCAGAAAACAATGACAACCTACTGCTGGATAATCTTCTGTCCAATCAGTCATGTCTCTTTCGAGACATGATCACCAAAGCGTGTATCACATATGGCACTTAACTCACTGACTGAATATCATAGCTGGAAACATGATTAAGCTTTCTCATGGGAATAAAGTGGGGGATCAGTTTTATATTGTTATGAAGTAATAAACTGATCCTCCACTAATTACTTCTTAATAATATAATACATCTCTCCCCTGTCTAGCTATGAGTCAAATAATAAGACAGATTGGGTTCTATAGCCTTGGCTGGCAACCAGTCTACTGCAGAAAACAATGACAACCTACTGCAGGATAATCTTCTGTCCAGTCAGTCATGTCTCTTTTGAGACATGATTGCCCAAAGCCTGTATCAGGTATGGCACTTAACTGACTGACTTTTATCAAACAATTTCACTTCAATGTATGATTCAGTTTAATACTTAGCATAATCAGAAACGAAATAGTATCTGCCAAATGATACAAAAATGAAAACAAATCCGCAAGTAAATTTTATTCATATATATATATATACACACACACACATTGACTAATATATAGCCTAATCTGATTTTAAGCCATATGCTTTACAGCTAGTAGTAGCAGTAGATATAATCGACTCAAGTCATCCATTTTTATGATCTATGTATAGCATATGGCACACCTCAGATGATGCCAAACAAACTTTATACTCAGTATCCATCAGAGAAAACAGTTGCATCAGCAGGTTGACCTGATAGTTTACCTCCTAGCTACCAAATGCAGATATGTGCCTTCAGTAAATGTCAGTGTCTACCCCAAGATATGTAAACATGCAGTTAAACCAGCTCTACCTAAAATGTGCACACAGAAATGTGCAAACCAGATGATAGGTAGATATATAAACACTCACCCAAGAGCAGCGAAGAGTCTTTTACATCCTGGCAAGAAGTAGTATCCACATTTGGAGAAAACTCAGTCACTGTCAGTAACTGATGAAGTCCAGAATTGAATAAGCAATAATGTTACATATGTGAGTTGTAGTCTTGTGTTCGTGTTCATCTGTATAAAAATGATATTACATATATAGTTGAAGAATTTGTAAAGTGGATAAAAAACAATAAAAGTAAGAATGAAGACCAATTAGTCTAAACTTAATAATGATAATACTTCATCTTCTAGAAATTTGGACAACTCAATATTTACATGATACTAGCAGTATAGCCCGGCATTGCTCGGGTGTAATGAAAGCTTTAAAACTAATCCATGGTCCTGGAGCTCAGACTCTTTGGATGTTGGCACGAAAGACAATAGTTGTTTCCATTTAAAGCGAAACCGTAGACTGAAAGAACAATGAATGGATGTAAGTCAAATTTTGATTTCCTGGTATCAATATCAAATTTTCTTTGTCAGAACTGCAACCTTGAAACTTCTGAATATCATTTCTTATGTCTTTGTCTATGAGTGTATCAAATTTGATTAAAATCAGATCACTCCTTCTATAACCTGATTTTTTCGATTTTCATTGGGGGTACCTCGACACAAAACCTAGCTAAGAACACTTGCAGACACTTATAGTACAACTGTGTAAATTTTCAAGAAAATTAGTTCAGCCATTACGGAGTTTATATGTCACGGACACACACACACGCACACAGACAGACAAAGTTCCATTTATAAATAAGTTTAGATAAATTTTATTTTTAGATTAAGCTCTTTGATTAAAAGAAATTCTAGACCTATAAAATACTTGAAGACAGCATATTTAAATGTTAACATGTCACATATGGTGTGAAAATCTAAGCATAATGTTTCAATTAAAATTTCTTTTTTTCATTAGATATTAAGATATATTTTTGGTGTAATTTATTTTATTTAGGTTTTTAATGTACATCATAATGAAGAACCTTTTAGATTAAAAAAGCAGTTATGTTAAATATAGATATGGCTCTGTAATTCTAAGTTGAAATTTGCTATTTGCAAAAAATCGTAAAATGTTAGAACTATAATATTTACTGCGTTTTTTGTTTTTAATACCGTCTCTCTTTGAGATTTAGAGTATCCTGGTTATCCACAGATTTCTGTTATTTATTATTTATGAATTGTTATGACTTCTTGAAGAAAATAGTAGAGTGGTTTCCTGTTGTCTTCTCCCCAGTCTGCAATTCAGAGTTCTCTTGCTCTTTAACCTATATAAGTGATGAATTTGTAGCTATAGGGAGATCGTTAATGCTTATTTAATTCGGCCTTGTGTCATACTTAACCGAACTCCCTACAGCTTACAAGTTTTATGCAGAATTATCATCATCCGAATTATCAGAAGGTTGTTTGTCGGCAGTTTGAATGTGTGAAATAGTGTAAGAATAAAAATATACACTTTTCACGTTAAAATCAAAATTTATTAAAAGAAATGAATAACAAGAATTTGTAGAGATTAATGTTCAATTAGAAAGTTAAGGGTATCAAGAGTTGTAAAAAATGTTCATAGTAGTAATTGTTGAAAGAGTGTATGTATGTATGTATGTATGTATGTATGTATGTATGTGTTTGCTTGGTAGGAATGTCTTTGGAGAGAGAAGAAGTAAAAGAAAGCAGCATACGAGAAAGAAAGGGAAAGAGGATGAATGTCCAGGTCAGCTTGAAGCTTCTCCCATTACATTTTAGCTTGTCATCTATGCTACTTCCATCCCTGAGACTAATTCTTGACTGGCACTGATCTGAGCCTTTTATTGTCCTTTTGAATTTCACACTGGATCATAGCTTCCATTTGTCAAAATCAATTTAACATCTACTTGCGAAATCTGGTTTCAACTTTTTCTTTAAGTACATTGTCAATTCTTTTTTTCTATTTAAGGAAAATCAGGATTGCACACATCATTGAGAATTTTTGTAAAAGTGAAGAAGGTTGGTTTTAATTCTTAATTTCTTATCCCACTACAAATACATGCCTCTGTCAAGGGTATTTGTGCAGCAATGAATACAACAGCATTGGTCAGAATTATTAATAGCTTTGTTTTCCAATCCCATTTTCTGCACTAATGACCACTACACTATGTGCAAATCCTAAAACAAACTTAACAAAAAGAAATGTTTTATATTTTTGTCTGTAAAATTAGTTAATGAGATATGCTGTCAGATATTTCTTTGTGTTACTGCAGCTGATAAGATATATCAGCCATATTTAAGCCTACTGCTGATAAGTGTAATTTAGACAGCATCTAGTTCAAACATCCTAGCTTTTAAAAATCATGTACTCATAAAAAATGTCATTCATGTATTTCTGAGCAACTTGCCAATATTTTTGAAAATTATGGATCTCTTTAATCTAACAGTGAATCAGATAAGACTCAAGAAAATTAAATGATAGTGATGAAGGCAGTAATGAAATAATAGTTTTGGATAAGCTGACGAGATATTTTAATATGGGTATTATACATTGATATTGACCTTGAAGTATACATTTTTTTTTCTCTCAAAAATTTCCCCAAATCAAGTTGTATCTTATATGCAAATGGCTGGATTACCAGTCTAGACTAACATCTAAACACCCATGTTTTACACAGTCATCCAGTTATGACCATAGAATAAAATATATATGACTAAAAGGAGACTCCTGTTTGACACACTACTTACCTAGCCCCAGAATTGAATAGTATGATTATAAATGATTAAATTCTTATTGCATATTAAAATAATGCTAAAATATTTTTTAAAAAATTATTATATATTATAGGTGTGTTATAGGAATTTCTAATGGAGAGGGTGATATTTTTTGCAAAGTGTGTAAAAAAAAAAAAAAGTACAAAAAGAGTACAAAAAAAGTACAAAAAGAGTACAAAAAAAGTACAAAAAGAGTACAAAAAGAGTACAAAAAAAGTACAAAAGGAGTACAAAAAAAGTACAAAAAGAGTACAAAAAAAGTACAAAAAGAGTACAAAAAAAGTACAAAAGGAGTACAAAAAAAGTACAAAAAGAGTACAAAAAAAGTACAAAAAGAGTACAAAAAAGTACAAAAAGAGTACAAAAAGAGTACAAAAAAAGTACAAAAAGAGTAGAGAACTATGCTGATTGCAAGTGATAAGTCATTCACTTAAGTCAAAGACAAACAAACCTTATAAGATTATATTGATCGCATTTCCTTTGAAGCTGGTGCCTAAATTCACTCAGTTATCTCAAATGGTTATTTAAAAGACAGTATATACAATTTTTCTTTAAGTGCCTGGAAGTAATAATGTACTAAATCTTATCATTTCTAATTGCATAGACATTAATTTCCCACTTGATCTGAGTATCAAGTTTCAAATGAATCAGTGATAGCAGTTTCAAGTTTATAAACAAAAAGATCAAGTAGAGGAAATTAGGTTCTGAGCATCAGAGAGAGAGAGAAAAAAAAAAGAAACAAGATTAAAGAGGTGATGGAACACAGAAGGAGGAAATAGAGAATGTTAACAATAATAGAAGGAGGAGGAGAAATAAAGGGAGTATGAGTTTAATAAAAATGGCAGAGAAAGAAAACAGCACAACTAACTTAACATATGCACCTTTTAGGGTAAATTTGTTGTGGTGCAGGATGTGCGTTTTGGTGTAGTGGATATCGGCTCGGAAAGAGAAATCGGTGAGCCGAGCTTGAATTCCAGCTGAATACCCTGCATTCACTTAAGTACTGGTACCCTTGGGGAAGGTATTAATCTGTCCCTTCCCTCCAGTTATGGGTTAAATAACAAGGGTAGGACTTGGGGACCCTTCCCTTAAAAACAAATCCCAATGAATCTTGATACTCGAAAAGAAAAAGTATGACTCGCCACAAAACTTATATAAAAAAAACAACAATAAATTGTTGAAAGCAAAAGGTATTACCAGCAATAAAAAAATAAAATTTAGTTGGCAATAAATGACCCACCGAGGTTGATTTGACATAAAAACAAAACAACCAACCAACCAACATATGCACCCTTTTAGGGTAAATTCGTTGTGGTGCAGGATGTGCGTTGTGGTGCAGTGGATACGACTCAGAATGACAAATCAGGGAGCCGAGTTCAAATTCTAGTTGAATTTCTTGCATTCACTTACGCACAAATACCATTGGGAAAGGTATTAATCCATCTCTTCCCTCCAGTTATGGGTTAAATAATAGGACAGATTGGGTTCTATAGCCTTGGCTGGCAACCAGTCCATCGCAGAAAGCAATGGCAACCTACTGCGGGATAATCTTCTTCCCAGTCAGTTATCTCTTTTGAGGCATTATCACCCAAACGTGTATCATGTATTGCACTTAACTGACTGATTGACTATCAAAAGAAAGAAAATAATGTAAGAATGGATATTCATGTCGAAGGTGTCAATAATAAATAATTAAACTCTTTAATAAAATTATCTACAAACATTAAATTCTCCTTATTTTAGTCCCTCCCCCCATCTCTAATACACGCATACATCTTCTATATGCCATGTATCTTCAGGACTTGGGTGATCATGGCTCTCCACAACTTTCTATCCTTTGTAACTCTTATCAGCGTTTGTCTTTGTAAAAAATTGTTAGGTAAGTTATTCACTATTTCCATCTGTCTCTTTTACCTTCAGTATATCCTGTGGGTGTCCAATTTTCCATGCCCTTTTTCCTCATTATGTGTCCCAGAAATTTTAACTCTCTCTTCCTGATTTTAAGTACAGGTGTGAATTTTGTTTCTATTTTCCTTAAAACTTCCTTGTTACTCACATGTTCCATCCATGTTATTCTCAGTATCATTATTTCTATATGACTGGATCTTTGTTGCTTTAAGTGTCTTCTCCATCTTTGTAGAGATTGTCCAGCATTCTGTCGTGCAGGAAGATTGCTATTAACTAACAGTTCAGCACTATTTTCTCTGTTTCAAATGAAATTTTACTCTTTCTTAATATCGTGTTAATATATATATATATATATATATATCTTTTTTTTTTTTTTTTTTTTTTTTTAAGGTATCTTTTGCAACAACAATGTACCATCAGATTTCTGTGTTATTGTTGTGGAGTTATTTTCGCAGTGGAGGCTAGTATTTGTGCTAAAGTTGGTCCTAATAGGTTCGACATACAAAACGTTAGGAACTTGATATAATATGTATTACACAGTGTAATCTTGCCAGGTCACTGACCACTTTCATATTCTACTGTCGACTACTATCGTCCAACATCGACCTACCCTTGTTCCTCTTACTACTCCTACTTAAATTAGGTGGGAGAGTCTATTCACTATAGAATAGGTGTGTTTCACCATAACAGTTATATTTTCCATGGTCTGTTAGAACACTTTCCAGATAAACATCTGTACTTGCTTGATTTTGACATCTCCAATTTGTAGCCCATATCTTTTAACTGATCTTTTTGCTGACAAACAGGATGCATGGGTGGTGTAATAGATTGCAGCTTAGAATGAGAAATCAGATAGTAGAGTTTGAATTTCAGTTGAGTTCATTACATTCACTTACACACAAATAACCTTATGAATAGTATAAGCCCATATCTTCTCCTCCTAGCTATAAGTTAAATATAAACTTGTATATGGAAAAATCATTATTGCCAAAAAAATTTATTGATGCAATATTCACTTGCAAAAAACATGTATGTTATATACTACTACTAGATCTGGACAAATAACAAGGAACATGTATATATAAAAATATAATCTTGCATAGAGCAGGAGGGCAGCAGGAAAGAGATCGCACATATGAAGGAGCTGTTGGGAGTCGTTAGCAAGTCTCTGTCTCTTCAGCCAAAAAATTCTAGACTATATATATTTATCTATGGCCGGATGTATCTGTCAGTCACACCCAGCAGTCCATTGTTTTTCAAACTGGTTGCCACTTCTTTTTTTTTCATTGCACTTTGTTGATATCATATATGGCTGGATATATCTGTCAAACATCCTTGTCCTTTGTCTACTTTTATCTGTCAACAACAGGTCATCGTATTTCAAGCTGGTTGTCACTTTTTATTGACCTTGCCTATGGCCAGATGTACCTGTCAATTACTTCCACTTTCCAAGATAATATATATATTCCTAGAATCCTAAAATATTACAGATTGAAATAATCCACAGAGTTAATAAGCTGGAAAAAAAAACACAGATAAACAAATTGCTAACACTGATACATCTCAACACACCTATGAATAGATAAAATCTTATTTTCATTTTTCAGTATAATTTCCCCTCCCTCTCACTTAATTGCTTTTTGGATTAACTGCAACATATTTTAGAAGTAAGATTAAATGTTTTGGACTATATGTTTTTTTAATCATTTCACCTCAAACAAGGCAATAAAACCACTAATACACAACATGTTACTGAATGTGAAATAATATGAAAAAACAGAAACATTAAGGAACAAGATCAGTCAAAGAGTAATCAAGAAGTCAGTAAATAACGATTAACATTGCATTTAAATTTTTTAAACTAAAGTTGGCTGGAAAGCATGGAGCCGGAAGAGAGTTTCACAAGTGAGAAGTGTGAGAAAAGAAACTGTTAGCATAGAACGTATGGTTACATGTAGCCAATTCACCTATGAATTAATGAGACCTTACCATAATCTAAAGGCACTTAAATTCATAAAGTCTAGGTACCATAGTGAAGAATTCATCCAAACAATTATCATGAAAGTATTTATATAGGCATCTCCACTCATTTTTGATGACTAACTTTTAAATTAAATTTTTGAAAATAAAAAATTTTTCTTGAAACTTTTATTTTAGATTTAATTGAACGCTAACTGATTAAATTTACTATTTCCAGTAAACAAAATACTGCCATGGGTAAATAGTTAACCCCCAAACCGAGGTCAAAATGCTATAAAAGTACTTAACAACAAAACTTTTTTGAATGAAAAATAACTGATTTAAAATAAAAATACGTTTCCGGCCTTTAGATGTTGATAGGTCGTTAAACAGGAACAAACAAACCAAAATACTCTTGTGTATTTCAAGCAGAAATTATATCGATTGGAATCTAAAATTTTGGGATTTTAATGTTTTTTTTCTCTCCATTTTTCGGCCATTTTTGAGTGACTGACACTTTTGTAAACAAAAGTTAATTCTCAGTTATAAAAACTGCAAAAATAAAATATACGTCAGTGACACGTTATTTTTGGAAAATTAACAAATTTAAATTAATCTGGTTTACACAAGTATTACTTATTTATAGCATGAAATTTAGAATAAAACTATTTCTTTAAATACAGTGTGGTGATCTTTTACCTTTTCCTCGTCTATTTGACATGTGATGACAGCTAGACAGATACAAGATAAGTGTGTGATGACCGGATTTGACAAAAAAGTCTTCAAATTTTTTTTCCTGTAAGAGGAAGAAACTGAAATACATGATATTCTAATGTACACATAGAAATTAACATAAATTTCAAATATACAAAAAAATTTTTTTCAATTATTTTAAAAATATGAAAGCACAGTGATTGCTATTAAACTTTTCAGTTTTTGATTAGTAAAGTAAATACAATCTTCACTTAATAACTTAACCTAATGCCAACAAGTCTTTTGAAGTATTTTTTAAATATTTTTGAGAGTTTATAAATTATTATAATTAAAAAAAAAACAATTCTTTTAAAATTTCATTATTAATCTTTCTTATTAATCAAAAAAAAATTTCTTCAGATTAATGTTTTTAATATATATTACTTGTTATGCTAAGGCAATGAAAAGCTTATCAAATTAAATAAAGTCATAGTTTTATTCAATTGCATTTTTCATTTTACTATTGGGAGCATATTTTCGAAAATAAAGACAAAATTTAAAAAAAAAAAATAGATGATTTCATTCCCCAATGAGTTTTGCGTTTCACTAATTAAATCAATTTTCCCAATAAAATTTAATTTCTGATAATTTCATGAATTTACATAGAGAGGGGTTAACAAATGTAAAAAAAAAATTACCAAGATTTTTTAAAATAATTTCAAAAATAATTTCATTTCTTTGTGAATAAGTCCTAGAGTTTCATTAGAATTCGACAATTATTTGTTTTTTCAAGAATTTTCAAATTAATGTGTTTTTCACCGGAAAAAAAAATGAGTTATTATCCATTATAAACTTTTGTAATGATTTACCTACCAACAAACGAAAATCGAAACAAGATTTTTTTTTAGAAAAATTTCGAATGTGTTAGAAAGTTTAAAAAAAAAAAATTAAAAAATATTTTGATCTTTCCTCTTGATGAAAAAAATTTGTTTTTATTAACTTTCGGTCCTTTTTTTTATTGACCCTATGCTGTTTTTTCAATGATTTTAATAAAAAGTGGAGGTACTTATAAGAACATGCACAAGGAAGCTATTACACTGTAACAGGACCAATATTGCTGATTCTTCTTTGATATCAAGAATCTCTGAATATACGTCAAGAATATCAGGCGATATGTGGTGGCAGCAATATTCGAAGTATGGACGAAAAAGGGTAGACTTAAAATTGCGTAAGATAAATTAAATTCTAGAGAGAAAAATTATCTATCACAACAACACACTAAAAAACAAACAGAACAAACTTATGTTTTCTTTTTATTATTAGAGTAAATTAAAAACTCAAAAATTAAAAAATACTTTAGGATTGAAACTGATCCAGCTGAGTTCCTTTTTTTTTTTTTTTTTTTTTTTTTTTTTTTTTGTTTAAAACTCATTAATTATGCTTTGAAGCCTTTGTACAAATATAAAAAACAGGATTTTTCATTCTTTCGTTGTCTCTTTCCCACACACTATTTTTCTCAGATTCGTACCACTTGTTTTACCATCCACACATAACTAATAATACAAGTTCTATGAAAAATATTGTTTGTTTTTTTTACTTATATTCTTTTTGTTTGTCATTAAAATTCCTTGTCCACAAAGTTTTTATACTATCAATGATTTTCATTGTAAACATATAACTTTATATTTTAAATACACCAGTTAAACAGTCATTTTGAAATGGATTATCCAGGAGTGGTCCGGCCATGTGCATGTATGATAAGTAGATCTTTACGTGTAGCAATCTTGAAATATCGGTTTGTAGGTCACTTGCCGGATATACATGACTTTTTCTACAAACTCAAAATTATTTTTAGTCTTTCTTTAACTTTTTAAGGAAAATTAAAATGGACACACACATTGTGTTATTGGTTAAAAATATTCACTGAAATTTATTGTTCACTCATCCCTCATAGGTTTGTTTTAATTTCGTAACCCAACTGTCGACAATTGATTTCTGACAAAAACAGACAAGTATTTAAGAAATAAAAAAGAACATAAATCTTGTACTCTTTGCATCTTCTCAGTCTCACGTTTTCTACTTAAGTGTGTCCTTGACAAAAAATCCAGCAGTGATCAGTCCCGACATGGCAGCTCAGATATAGTCACTTTCTCACCGGCGCAATGTGGCTTCCCTATGTCTCTTTTACAAATACTTTCACGGTTTCTGCTCCGATGAACTTAGTTCACTGGTGCCCCCTATATATGAATTTACTTGAGCCACAAGGTTAGCAACTAGGTTCCACCCTTTTACTGTGAAACCAATAAAATGTAAACGCAAATTCTACTCCAACAGCTTCTTTTCTCGTACTTCCCGCCTGTGGAATTCCCTTCCATTTACTTGCTTCCTCGACAGCTACATACAATCTCCAAGAATTTAAATGTAAAGTCAATAATCATCTCCTGTCTCACTAACCTGCATCCTCTCTTTCATGCTCCTTTCTCCGTCCACTCCACTCTCATCAGTATTCTCATCCTTCTCTTACCCACTTCCTGACACCCCTTATAACCTGTCACTTATTTATATTTATATTTCCACCTATGTAACCCCTTGAAAACAGTGGCAGTAAAATGCCTTGCTTGGGGCGATATGATTTTAATATATATATATATATATATATATATATATATATATATATATATATATATATATATTTTAGAACATGTACATAATTTTTCTATATATATCCACGACAAAGGTACATTTGTTTCGGTATTGAAGTTTCAATGCCGAAACAAACGTACCTTTGTCGTGGATATATTATATATCAAGCACTGTTTTAAATTAATGTTTTGGACATTGTAAGAATTATTTCTTCGTTCTGTATTCACTCGGATATATATATATATATATATGAAAAATGGATTGGTTATATTGAATCAATTTCTAGGCCTGCTGCTAGGAAGGTTGGTTCACTGAGTGGTGCTAGATAATTTTTCTCATCAGAATCCATCTTGCATATTTCTATCATTCATTTGTGCAATGAATATTGCTGCCATATGTAGTTTTGTGCTATATCAAGATTCTTCATAAAATCCAAAGAATAAATTTCGAAACCTTTATTACGATCACTGGGGTATATATCATTCTCATTCCATGTGTATGACCACGTAGATATAGACGTTGGTTAGTTCCAGTGACTTGATCCAAAGTGCTACAAGTTCAATACCAGTCTACAGCAGTGGAGAACAAATAACTTAGAGAGTTAAGTTAAAGGGAGATAACTACATGGTTACCAAAAGTGGCATTGCACAGGAAATGAGAATGATAAACCCCAGTGATTGTAATAAAGAGTTTTGGTTCAAAATTCCTAGCACCTGAAGAAGGACAGAGCATAGAAGAGCCAAAACATTGTAATAATGGCAATAAAGATGAGGACAATAGTCTGAATAATGTAAATAGGGTAAATATTACCTCGTCTCAGAAGTATAGACAAACACCCAAGAAGAGTCTATAATGTCAATGGTTCTAGCCTGGTATCTCAACTTTAATCAGTCAGTCAGTTAAATGCCATATGTTTTTTTTTCTTTTTTTTTTTAATCATATCACCCCGAGCAAGACAGTAACGCCACTGATGTGCAGGGGGCTGCGTAATAGTGAAAAGATTGGAAAAGATAAAGCCGGAAACCACATCCTAAACAGGGAACAAGGGATGAGCCTCTTAACCTGTTCAATAGACATGGGTGGAGTGTGAACCAGGTGATAGATAGATCTATCTACTGCTTGGGTGATCATGTCTCAAAAGAAACATGACTGACTAGGTAGATGATTATCTCATAGTAGGTTGTCATTACTTTTTGCAGTAGACCGGTTGCCAGCCAAGGCTATAGAACTCAATCCGTCTTGTTATTTAACCCATAACTGGAGGGAAGAGACGAATTAATATCTTTCGCAAGGGTATTTGTGTGTAAGTGAATGCAAGATATTCAACTGGAATTGAAACTCAGCTCCCTGATTTCTCACTTTGAGCCAATATCTGCTGCAGCAAAATGCAACTTCAATCATTATTATGGTGTAGTTTCTCCCTGTTTTTTTCTATAAATATTTTCATGGCAATTTTTCTAATGAGTTTTCCTCCTTGGTACATTGAATTTAGACATAGTACTAGACTGGTAGGATGTGCGTTGTGGTGCAGTGGACATCAGCTCGGAAGGAGAAATCGAGGAGCCGAGTTCGAATTCCAGCTGAATTCATTGCATTCACTTATGCACAAATACCCTTGGGAAAGGTATTAATCCGTCTATTCCTTCCAGTTATGGGTTAAATAACAGGACAGATTGGGTTCTATAGCCTTGGTCGGCAACCAGTCTACCGCAGAAAGCAATGGCAACCTACTGCGGGATAATCTTCTGCCCAGTCAGTCATGTCTCTTTTGAGACATGATCGCCCAAGCGTGTATCCCTTATGGCACTTAACTGACTGACTAGACTGGTAGGATGTTCGTTGTGGTGCAGTGGATATCGGCTCGGAAGGAGAAATCGAGGAGCCGAGTTCAAATTCCAGTTAAATTCATTGCATTCACTTACGCGCAAATACCCTTAGGAAAGGTATTAATCTGTCTATTCCTTCCAGTTATGGGTTAAATAACAGGACAGATTAGGTTCTATAGCCTTGACTGGCATGCAGTCAACCGTAGAAAGCAATGGCAACATATTGCGGGATAATCTTCTACCCAGTCAGTCATGTCTTTTCGAGACTTGATCGTCAAAAGCATGTATCACGTATGGCACTTAACTGACTGAATGAATATAATAGTTGAAAACCTGATTAAGGCTTCTACTGGACATAAAGTGGGGGATCAATTTTCTATTGTTATGAAGTAATAAACTGATCCTCTACTAATTACTACTTAATAATATAATACATCTCTTTCCCCTCTAGCTGTGAGTCAAATAATAGGACAGATTAGATTTTATAGCCTTGGCTGGCAACCAGGCTACTGCAGAAAGCAATGGCAACATACTGCGGGATAATCTTCTGCCCAGTCAGTCTCTTTCGAGACATGATCGCCCAAGCGTGTTTCACGTATAGCACTTAACTGACTGACAAGACTGGTAACTAAGTTTCATTGTTTTACTGTTAAATTACATGTAACCATGAGGTGTATGCTTATAGTTTCTTTCCTTGCTTGTAAAAATCTCTTCTGATTTCTCGTTTTCCTGTCACCTATGATCTACAAAAGTTTAAATATTGCATCAATCTTCATCTTCTGACTTCTTGAATCTTGTTCTTTAATTGTCTTTTCTCTTCACTAATGTTTTCTCATCTTCTTTCATTCTCAGTAACCATTAGCATCTCAACAGCATTCTTGCTTGGCGTGAAATGATGATGGTTGGTTGGTTGTTTTATGGCATATCAACCTCAGTGGGTCATTTATTGCCAACTAAATTTTATTTATTTATTGCTGGTAATACCTTTTACTTTCAACAATTTATTGTTGTTTTTATATAAGTTTTGTGTCTAGTAATACTTTTTTCTTTTCGAGTATCAAGATTCATTGGGATTTTGTTTTTAAAGGCAGGGTCCCCAAGTCCTACCCTTGTTATTTAACCCATAACTGGAGGGAAGGGACAGATTAATACCTTTCCCAAGGGTACCAGTGCTTAAGTGAATGCAGGGTATTCAACTAGAATTTGAACTCAGCTCACCGATTTCTCTTTCCGAGCCGATATCCATTGCACCACAACGCACATCCGTCACTATACGCTTACACCACCTGGTTTTCCCAAGCGGTCACCCATCTAAATACTGACTAGGCTCAACGTTGCTTAACTTCGGTGATCGAGCGAGAACCGGTGTATTCAACATGATAGGCTGTAAGCCGTGAAATGATTAAAGAAATAAAGAACACTTATTTTACACAAATTTGATATAATCTGATGGAGGTGGTGCAAATATTTGCATTATAACATGGTCATCATGAAAACGCACAAGGTAAGAGTTTGCTAAATTTGAAAAAAAAATTTATAAACATTTTCTTGAACTTCAATATAGCATGACCTTGCTTATTTTTGCAATGAGATATTTCAAATCTCAACAGTCCCATTATAATGAGATCATCATATTGTATATTTTTCTTGGAGTCTCGTTTTAGCAGGGCAGAATCTCTCTTTTTTGAAGGGAGAGAGGGAGAGGGTTAATCGTCTTTGAAATAATTTAAACCTTAAGATGACTAATTAAATCACGAGTTTATCTCATCTGTGTCGGAAGGCGTCTCTCTTTCTCTTACTTGTGTGTGGGAAATTCATGGCCCCTCTGGCATTAAAATTACCAAGAGTAATGATTTTATCAGTTATTGACACATCTGCTAGAAAGTGATATCGGTTAGAGAATTTGCATTTCTCCATTGGGCCTGACTGGCAGAGACCCTCCTGTTTATTGAAGTTGTCTCTGGTCAGTGGAGTACACAGAAAAGATACTAGAACTCTTGAAAACTATTGCCACTGGGTAACAGAGGCTGTTATCAACTAAGGAGACATAACAACATTAAGTCTACTAGGCACTATTCCATTTCAGTAAAAATTCACTGAAAAACAACAGAAAAGTAATGCTATAAAAGCGGAATTTCTTTTGGTTGTTAGACTTTCTCTCAGACTTTCTCTCAGACTTTCTCTCAGACTTGCTACAGACAAAAACCAACATGGATCTAAACTTATTTATAAATGGAACTTTGTATGTGTCTGTGTGTGTCCGTTACCTATAGACTCCAAAATGACTGAAACGATTTTCTTGAAAATTTACACAGTTGTACTATTAGCATCTGAGAGTGTTCTTAGCTAGGTTTTGTGTCAAGGTACCCCTGATAAATATCGATAATCGAAAAAAATCGGGTGATAGAAGGAGTGGTCCGATTTTAATCAAATTTGATACACTCATAGATAAAGACATAAAAAACGATATTCAGAAGTTTCAAGGTTGCAGTTCTTACAATAGTGCAGAAAATCGATTATATATACATGTAAGGCAAGATGTTTGTGTGTATGTCTGTTTATCTGTCTGTATGTCCTTTATACAAATCCACAATTTTTATCCAATTATCACCAAACTTCACAAAAAAATATTCTTTAGGCTGAGTCTGAGCTCCAGGACCATGGATTAGTTTTAAAGCTTTCATTACACCCGAGCAACGCCGGGCTATACTGCTAGTCATCAATAGATTTTAAATACTTTTTAATATCTCTTAAATATTTGTTTGCACTAAATGACTGTAAATAAACCTGAATGAATTTATATAACTACTAGCAGTATAGCCTGGCGTTGCTCAGGTGTAATGAAAGCTTTAAAATTAATCCATGGTCCTGGAGCTCAGACTCAGTCTAAAGAATATTTGTGTGAAGTTTGATGAGAATCGGATAAAAATTGTGGATTTGTATAAAGGACATACAGACAGATAAACAGACATACACACAAACATCTTGCCTTACATGTATATATAATCGATTTTCTGCACTATTGTAAGAACTGCAACCTTGAAACTTCTGAATATCGTTTCTTTTGTCTTTGTCTATGAGTGTATCAAATTTGATTAAAATCGGACCACTCCTTCTATAACCCAATTTTTTCAATTATCGATTTTCGATATTTATTGAGAGTACCTTGACACAAAACTTAGCTAAGAACACTTGCAGATGCTAAATTTTCAAGAAAATCAGTTCAGCCGTTTCGGAGTCTATAGGTAAAGGACACACACACACACACACACACAAAGTTCCATTTATAAATAAGTTTAGATGTAAGTGCCATATGTGTATCACGTATGGCACTTAACTGACAATAAAAACACAACTGGAGAAAACTTTTTTCAGATTTAATTATGCAAGTGTATATAAATTTATAAAATTTATATTTCGGTTAATCCTACAAGATCCTAAATGACAAATAGCTAATTCTTATCATCAACTGAGGCAAACTGTTGCAATGTAGTAATTTAGATAATGACTGAATTAATTAACATGGGTGCTTTATTAAAACCAAAATATCATGTTATCATTAGAAAATTGTTATTGTTAGAACTTTTGTGCTGCATATGGTACAGTATGTTTTATTAATCATTAATGTTGACACACATTTTTGGGGGGCATATTTTATTTCACTGCAAGCATAAAGAAAGTTTGTTGAGTCATGTGTTTCTTTGGGTTTTTTTAATACTGTTGTTCATCCAAGACCCGAGAGCCACTCAAGGTAGGGACTACTGAATGAGTTATGTAAGGGCATAAAGGTAGAAGGAAAGGTGCCTATTATGATATGTTAGATAGATAACAGTTAAATCTAGACTTAAAGATGTTAAAATTTTAGTGGTCAGGGTAAATCATCACTGGGAAAGAAATTGTCTGATTAGAACTTTTCATTTTACCAAAAGAATATAAAAATTAATGAAGATGATTTGAAACCATGTACAAGGTATAGTGGGTCCGAGCTGTGAAGGTCTGAACTGGTGGAACTAAAGAATGTGACTTGTCTGAACATCTAAACTTATTTATAAATGGAACTTTGTCTCTGTGTGTCCGTTACCTATAGACTCCGAAATGGCTGAACTGATTCTCTTGAAAATTTACACAGTTGTACTATAAGCATCTGTGAGTGTTCTTAGCTAGCTTTTGTGTCAAGGTATCCCCGATAATTATTGATAATCGAAAAAATCGGGTTATAGAAGGAGTGGTCCGATTTTAATCAAATTTGATACACTCATAGACAAAGACATAAGAAACGATATTCAGCAGTTTCAAGGTTGCAGTTCTTACAATAGTGCAGAAAATCAATAATATATATATATATATATATATATATATATATATATATATATATATATTTTATTTTATCTTTTTCTTTTTCTTTTCCTTTATTTTTATTTTCTTTTTTAATTTCTTTGCAAATCTATTTAAAAAGGAAAAGTAGACTAATTTTTCTCCAGTTTCTGAAAGGATTTTTCTGTTGCTGAGGTGATGTGTTTTTCCCCGTGGGGATCTTCATATCGAAATGGTCATTCAACATCTTTGAATTAATCCTTATTTAATATATATATATATATATATATAAGGCAAGATGTTTGTTCATTCAACATCTTTGAATTAATCCTTTTTTAATATATATATATATATAAGGCAAGATGTTTGTGTGTGTGTCTGTTTATCTGCCTGTTTGTCTGTATTTTTTTCAGCCCTTTTATTTTAGTTTTTGCTTTGGGTTTGGCTCGAAGTGGGTATAATTGTAGTTCTTAGTCTCAGCTATGATACCATTTACTCAAAGAACTTATTTAGCCTTCAAAATTCAGTTTACTACGAAAAAACTTATTTGATATCAATACCAGGAAATCAAAATTTGACGTACATCTATTCATTTTTCTTTCAGTCTACGGTTTTGGTTTAACTGGAAACAGCTATTGCTTTTTAGTCTTTCATGCCAACGTCCAAAGAGTCTGAGCTCCAGGACCATGGATTAGTTTTGAAGCTTTCATAACACCCAAGCAACGCCGGGCTATACTGCTAGTTTGCCATAGAAATAGTGATGGAGTAGCAAAACGTTAACAGCATTTTGTCTGTGAGCTTGCAGGGTTGAAAATATTCTGTCACCTACAAAGTCACATAATCACTTTTGTTAAGTCTGTGCAGTAAGGGCCGAGCAGCAGCACCCTGAAAGTAATATGCATTTTGGGGCTGGAACTAAAACATTCTGTATGGCAATATGAATTAGATACTTTTTGAAGTAATACAAGGAACTGACCATTCTTCCAGCATCTTTAGTGATAATATGAACATACAAAGTCTGGAGTGAGCTTTAGTCTCAGTAGACATTTGTAAAAAAAATCTAAATACCTGGCTTATCTTAAGAAATGAGCTGAAGTTTGTACTTGATAGATTGTCTTCAATTTTGTGTGTTACTCAAAAATTATAAATTTTGACAGTAATTAAGAATTAATAATTAATTTAAAATTTTTTCTTACTCATTATATATTTTGCTGATTCTCAATACAAATTGCCAAATTCATTGATTAAACAAACTTTTTTTGCTATTACAAGAAATAAGAAATGTTTAATTTCTATCTGAATTTCTTGAATGAGGATATAATTATGACAACAACTCTAAGTAGAATCTTATGAAGCTTTATTTGACTAATTCAGCTTTAGAGCTGAAAACATTTTATTGGTGAATATCTACAAGCAAGAGCAGAGATGGTATGTGCTTATTTTATTAACACAAGAGTTACCATTATTGACTTTCAGACTAATGTCCTCATCTTTGTTATTATCAGAATGCTTGGCCATTGTACTCTCTATCTTTTATCAGGGATTTTCCAATGCAGGTAACCTTCAGGAAATTTAAAACTGAACTCTATTTAATCTAGAGGGCTAGACTGTTCTTGTTTCAATGTCCATGTCTAGAGATATCTCATCTTGTTCTTATTTAACACTGCTCTATTGTACCTGAAGATGACTGGAGGACACAATAACCAAAAGGTTGTAATAATAACTACAAAGATGAGGGCTTTAGTCTTACCTGTAAGTAAAGTAATTAGCAGAAATATATTAACAAAATGGTGGAGTAGTGATTCATGCTTATATATAAATTGTATTCAAATACATTTGCCAAGGAGATAAGTATGGGGCACCCAATAGGGAATAGATTCACTTCTTAGTAGTAATGGCCAATCAGACTAGCATGTTAACAATTAAGCCTGTCTAAGGCAACCTGGTTTCAAGTGCAATTGGTGCTAAATATTTTAGCCTTTGTGATGACTTGTTTCATTTCACTCCTTACTACCGGAATTGGCTGTCACTATTAGAATTAATTAAAGTTTTGATGAATTTGGTTAACAATTCCTACCATTATGTAAACGTCCATTAAGTTAAATAATGAAGCTGTGTCTCTGTATGTGGGCATTTGTGTACATAACCATACATGCACACACATATTTATGTATATAACCATATACACAAATATTTGTGTATATGGCAATACACGCACACATATTAGTGTATATGACAATACAAGCATGCATATTTGTGTATATAACCATAAACGCACACACATTTGTGTATATAACCATACACACACCTATTTGTGTATATAAAAATCCATTCACACATATTTGTGTTCATAACAATACATGCTCACATATTTGTATATATAATAATCTGCACACATTTATGCACATGACAATCCACACAGATATTTATAAATATAACAATCCACATGCCCGCACACACTCATCTCTGCTTCTTTCTTTTAATAAATATATGTGATAATCGTTTGTCCCAGATCTGCTGATGAATAATATCCACTGTTTTTTCTGGTCTCTCTTACCTTCAGATTAAACTCCTCTTAAGATAGTGTCTAAATTGTGTCTCAATTTGTAAAGCAATGAAAATCAAATTTACAATTTGTGGTTTAGAAGATTAAGTTGTTGACTATTACTCTATGATAGCCACTCTGAACTAAATACCATTTTCATAAAATTTATACAAAAAGTATGTCACCTCCATCTAATATTGAAATTTCATAAATCTTATATAAAAACTATTTCTTTCTCAGAAACTGCATTACTCTTTGTGATTTTGATTATCTTTGGTTTGGGATGATCAGGATCTGTGCCATTAATCAAAGTTCTGAAGTATTCATCAAACAGTCTACATGAATTCCCAACTTTTATACAGTCAATAGTTGAAATCACAAAGAACAGAAATAATCCTTGCAACCATGACTGTAATCATCATCCACCATCAATGTCACTTGTTTATTCAAGTGTTAGACATGCTCTACTCTTGTCTTATGGATGAAATTCAGGTGGCAAAGAATGAGGGTCAAGGAATTTGTGAGGAGCGGCGCACTTCATCGAGCTTAATTCGTTACCTCTTTGTCACCAGGGCCCGTGGTTCAGTTGGTAAGACATCAGCTTAATAACCAAGACTGTCTGGGTTCGATTCCTGGTAGTGGATGCACACTGCTGACGAGTCCCAAATATAAGATGAAACGACCGTTCAGTGCTTTCTGCATTCCGTTGTGGTCGAATAAATACTCAATGAATTAATGAGTTATTTCAAATTCTCCTAATATTTTCTGTTTTATTGTTGCTTGAAACAGCTTATAATGCTCCGGAGTGAGCCTCTTGGTGAGAGTAGTCGTGGCTCTGGGAGGCACCATCCTATGGGTAAAGGAACTTGGATGAATTCCACCACAGAATATGTAAACCTTTTGGTCACCAGGGCCCATGGTACAGTTGGTATGATGTTTGCCTAATAACCTGTCTGGGTATCAATTCCTAGTAGTGGATGCACACTGCTGATAAGTCTCAAATATAGGACGAAACGGCCGTCCAGTGCTTTCTGCATTCTGTTGAGGTCGAATATAAAGCTCGATGATTTACTTAATATATATATATATATATATATATATATATATATTGTCCAAAAGGAAACTTGTTTTGGACTAAAGCAAATCAGGAACATGTTCAAGAAATATTCAGTATATCATCCAACAATTTCTTCATAATATATAAAAATAATTTTTCTGTAATATTTGATGATAAAATGTGTATTTGAAAAATGATATAATCATTGAATATAATATTTTTTACTTTGGGTCCACTAAAAAGTATGTTATAGTTTTAGTTTGACTAATTTGCATTATTATCTTCTTCTATGGGCAATATCCCTTCAGTAACTAAGCAATCATAGTTTTCCACAACTTCCTATCCTTCGTAGCCTTTAGCAATGTGTTTTTGCCATCTGTTTACACAAGCTTGTTAGGTTATTTGCTTCTTTTCTTTGTGCCTTTTGCCTTCATTATGTCCTGTGAGTATCAAATTTTCCAGGCTTTCTTTCTCTAGTATGTATCTCAGAAATTTCAATATCTTTCTGATTTTATGTATTATCTTTTTTTTCATTGTCTTTAAAACTTCCTGATTGCTTACTCTTACTATAGTATTCTCAGCATCTGTAGAATCACATTTCTATTGCCACAAGTTTTCTTTGTGTATTTCCGAAAATAACTTTCAAACATGTTAAAAATAATTTATAATAGAGGGTGAAGCTGTGACCACTATTGTGGCATACAAGTCTTGAAATAAAATAAAGATGACTGACATAAATATACTTTTCCCATATTCAAAATGAAAATTCTTACTAATTAAGTGTGTCAGTGTGCATATACATTTAGATTTAGTAAAGCTTTAATGTATATGTAATGAGTTTGTTATCTGTGTCTATGTATCCATGCCTCTTTTGTATAAAATATCAGTATAAGAGTATGTCAAGTAGCTCTCAAATCAGTTATAATAGATTTGAGCCAGAGATCATCTCCCACTTGATCCTATCTCTTCTGATCCTCTCAGACTTTCTTTGAATCTCAGTTTCTGCATCAGATAGTCCTACAGCCACAATTATAACCTTTATGAATGGTCAGGGCGTCGACCCTGCTCTATTTCTAGTTACTATGAGTCATCATTCAAAGGAACAAATTGTATTTTTTTTTTAAATGAAATAAAACAGGGTAAGTTCAGAAATAATAGCTTGTGAAAATGCCTTGTCATTACTAACCTATTTTTCATGTGGATGCTCATTCTAATGTGCATGACTGAATCTTCTGGGGAAAAGTTGTTCTTTTCAAGACCAGTCATTAATTAAGACCAAGGTTAGCATTTGTAACAACAGTATTGTTATCATTTGTGTTTATTTTTATATAAAGCATTGCTAATCATATTATAATTCTGCCTGTACCTCCATTAGTACATGTATTACACTTTGCCATTACCTCAAATAAATAATGGACCATTCCATTTTGGCAGCTAGAAAAGACAAAGAAAGAATAAATCAGATTCTGTCAGTTTTATTGAAAGAAAGAAAAAAATGAAAATGATAATGCTATCAGATAATTAATGTCTGCTTCAGTAAAATAGAAATAATGAAGAGAAATAAGGGAAATATAAAAGAATAAAAGAAAAAATTGTAATGTTAAAAGGAACATTATTTTCATCTTTTGTAATTCTATGTATTTAATGTATCTTCAATATTATCAAAGTTTTATTGATAATTTTTCTTCCTTAAGGAAAAACTTTAGATGGCAGTCAGGATAAAGAGAGAGAATCAACAAAAGGATAGAAAATAAACAATAAATATAAACAATATTTGTTAAGCTCATCATTGTACTGATACAATAGTGGAATTTTCAAGATAATTTTATAAATTAGAGAAAATTGCAAGGAACATATTTAATCAATTAAGAAATATGTTTCATAATAAAATTAAAACAAATAAACTGAAATTTTAATGGGCATTGCTAGTATTAATTATTATTTTATTATTATTATTGAGTGACAGAAGAAAATATACTCTATATTTCACAATTCTTGACAAAATTCAAAGGGTTTGTATTATAATCGAGCCTGACCTAGCATTTTAACATCAGTCACTTTCTCACCATGACATCGCTTCTCTTTTTCTTTTCTATAAATATTTTCATGGCAGCTGTTCTGATGAACTTTTATTCTTAGTGCCTAATAGTACACTTAAATTCATGTTAAATTAAATTCATTTAAATTAAACTTAAATTTATTAAAATTAAATTATTCTACAAATACTTTCACGGCTTCTGCTCCAATGAAATTAGCTCACTGATGCCCTCTATATATGAATTTACTTGGGCCGCATGATTAGCAATCCTGCACATATATAAATCTACCATCTGCCCGTGCATTGAATACTGCTGCCATATCTGGTCGGGTGCTCCTGCTATCCACATGGGTATCCTTGACAAAATCCAACAGAGAATCTGTAATGTATCCCAACTGTATCCCGACTTGGCAGCTCGGATACAGTCACTTTCTCACCGGCGCAATGTGGCTTCCCTGTGTCTCTTCTACAAATATTTTCATGGTTTCTGCTCCGATAAACTTAGCTCACTGGTGCCACCTATATATAAATTTACTTGAGCCACAAGATTAGCAACAAGGTCCAACCCTTTTACTCTGAAACCAATAAATTGTAAATGCAAATTCTACTCCATCAGCTTCTATTCTCACACTTCCCGCCTATGGAATTCCCTTCCATTTACGTGCTTTCTCGACTGCTATAATCTCCAAGAATTTAAAAGTCAATAGTCATCTCCTATCTCACTAACCTGCATCCTCACTCTCATGCTCCTTTCTTCGTCCACTCCACTCTCATCACTATTTTCATCCTTATCTTACCCAGTTCCTGACACCCCCTATAACCTGTCACTCTTTCTCATAACTTTCCTCTTATGTAACCCCCTGCAAAACAGTGGCAATAAAATGCCTTGCTTGGGGTGATATGATTATAAAAAAAAGTGAATATTGCATCTATAATTTTTTGATAACAATTTTTCCAAATATACATTTTATTTAACCTATAGCCAGGGGAGGAAATGGATTCATACCTTTTCCAAGTGTATTTACCTGGAATATACATATATATATAAAGAACAACATAGTTCACACAAAAAAAGAAAATTATGTTTACATGTATACAAATAGCACAAAAGATTGAAAACATTTAATATGTACATAGGCATAGTGTGTGTGTGTGTGGCTGTCTGTCTGACTGTGACGTGGTTGAATGAAATTTAATAGTCAACTTGGCCAAGGTTTCCTGAGAAGAGCCCTGTTTTGTCCCTACTACTACATTACGAAACAAAAATAGAGTTGGGATGTTTACATCTGTTCTTTTTATATTCCTGAATAGAACAGCATGTGGTGGGCATTCTGGAAAACGTATGGTAATCCCTACAAGTGTTTTCTGCAAAGAAATTAAATAAGAGTTTGTCTTTGATTCTCTTCATTCTAGCATAAATGATCCCCCCCCTGTTTTTAACCAAAAACAATGAGACATAAATTATGCAATTTTACCCAGTCACCAACTTGTTGACAAAGTTCAATCAACTGCCAATTAGTCTTGTTTTTCTTATTCTTATTGTCATCTCAGTCAACAATACTATTGGGCCTGTGACATAATTCCAGAATGTCATCAAGATAATAAGTGAAAATTAATATTTTGGATCCTTGACATTTTAACACCATTGTTTTTCTTGCCAATTGTATATTATTCCTGTAAAATAAAAACAAACCTTCTCATGATTTGGAATAGGAATTAATTCTTTATTTATTTTTTCTTAAATAGACTTATATTATGAGTATTCCTTTTTTTTTAAAAATCTATGGAACCATTTTAGATGTGTCTCAATAAATAAACATGGAAAGAGTAGATGAATCTAAAAGTATAATTTATTATATTTTGGTTCAAAATTCTAATCACCTGAAGGTCAGGGTGTATAACAATTGAAACATCATGCATATGGCAATAACGATGAGGACAACAGTTTGAACAATATAAATAATGTACTATATGTGCTTTGTGTGTGGGATGTGCATTGTGATACAGTGGATATCGACTTGGAACAATACCTCGGGGAGCCGAGTTTGAATTCTAGTTGAATTCCTTGCATTCACTTACATACAAATACCCTTGGGAAAGGTATTAATCCATCTCTTCCCTCCAGTTATGGGTTAAATAATAGAACAGATTGGGTTCTATAGCCTTGGTTGGCAACCAGTCTACCGCAGAAAGCAATGGCAACCTACTGCGGGATAATCTTCTGCCCAGTTAGTCATGTCTCTTTTGAGACATGATTGCCCAAGCGTGTATCACGTATGGCACTTGACTGACTGACTATATTTCTTGTCATAAAATACCCATTTATGATACACACCAAAAATATTTAGAAAAATGAACTGAAAATATAGCCATATTTATATACCTACTTCAATTTTTTGTAGTGGATAGGTATTTTATTTTAGGATAATTTTAATTTGTAACCATAATTTAATCATTTATAATCATATTTATTTATTTCTGATATCATCAATGGATGGGTCTGTCAAATAGAAGTTATTTATTTAATATTTTAACATTATTTTTATGTTTAATTCTAATTTAATCATTTATAATCATGCTAGCAGTATAGCCTGGTGTTGCTCAGGTGTAATGAAAGCTTTTATATATATATTATCGATTTTCTGCACTATTGTAAGAACTGCAACCTTGAAACTTCTGAATATTGTTTCTTATGTCTTTGTCTATGAGTGTATCAAATTTGATTAAAATTGGACCACTCCTTCTATAACCCGATTTTTTTCGATTATCAATTTTCGATATTTATCGGGGGTACCTGGACACAAAACCTAGCTAAGAACACTCGCAGACGCTTATAGTACAACTGTGTACATTTTCAAGAAAATTGGTTCAGTTGTTTCAGAGTCTATAGGTAACAGACACACACACACACACACACACACACACACACACACACACACACACACACACACACACACACACAGAGACAAAGTTCCATTTATAAATAAGTTTAGATATATTTCATTCTGGGGTCATCAGTGGTCATGTCTTTCAAAAAGAAGTTATATATTTAATATTTTAACACAATTTTAATTTGTTATCCCAATTTCATAATTCATACAGAGTGTTCAAAAATACTTTTACAAACTTTGGGGGCCGATTCCTCACACCAAAACAAGGACTAATGTTCACATAAACAAATGTCCGCAAATCTTTCATTTTTGAGTTATTTAGTTTAAAGTTTATGATAGATGCTGTTAAATGTTCAGTTGAAGATATAATCCAAAAAAAAAAAAAGAGCTTGTACATGTTGAAAATACAGAAACAAGAGATGTCTTGTTAATGCAACAACTCTACAAGTGATTTTTTAAAATTCCATCATTCAAAAGATCCCTTAGTCTCTAAATGTAAATGTGGTGTGTATTCTAGCTAATTCATCTGTAAATTGATGAAATATCAATGCCAATCTAATACTGCACTTAAATTCAATCAATTACTATGAAAATACCTAAAGAAAAAAAAACAGAGAGGCATAATTATGGTGGTGGGAAAGTGACTGAAGCCGAGTTGCCAGATCAGGACCAGTAATATTGCTGATTCTTCTTTAATTTTATCAAGGATTTTTCAATATATAGGAGCACATGCAGCAGCAATATTCTAAGCGTGGATGAATGGTAGACTTATAGCTATATAAAGATGTGTAAAAACTAAGTTGACTGTGCAGACTTATCTTAATGAGAATTTGCCAGGAGGATGGATCAGGCATGGCAGGGATAATGACAAGGTGGTGTTAAAATAGCCACCCTATTCACCTGACTTGACACCTTGTGATTTTCTTTTTCTATAGGGCTATGTGAAAGGACAAGTCTATATACCCCTCTTCCTACAAGCCTAAAGGAACTTAAACAGAGAATCTCTGAAACAGTAAAGAATGTTGCACAAGACATGCTACAGCATGTTAGGCAGGAGCTGGACTACCAACTTGACATGTTTCATGTCTCGGGTAGTGAAGCTTTGTGAAATTGGTTATAAAATCTGCATCCCTTAAAATATCTTGTTCACATTTTGATAAATAAATTTTTTATTGTTCAACATAAAGCCTATTTAATTTCATTTGCCTGGGATAGGTAGTTACTCAGATTTTCACATTTTAGATGTCAATTTTTGGGACACCCTGTGTGTGTGGATATGTATATATATACAGCCTTTGAGATTTCACTTGCCTGATAGACTCAGTCGATTAAAAACTTAATTTGGTGATTTAAGTTTATTGCTTTACTCATTTGCGGTTGATTAAAAATCTTGCAATGAAACGTGTCTCTTCAAATATAGAAAAAGAAAATCTGATTCGTTTTACAATCCAAAAGTATGCCATTGAAGATTCACAAGTTACTTAGAATGACCTACAATGACATTATTGAACTCATTGGTCTTATGCATGGCGCCCAATTTATGTTGAAATGCGTGGTTAAACAAAAAACAGTGACATCCCACAATCATCAAAGCAAGATCTGACAAATAGAATTTAGATTGACAAGCTCCTGTCTCGCTTTTATCATCCCGGTCAATGTAAACATTCGTTTAATTAATGATTCCAGAGTGGAGCCAAAATGTCTCTGTCGTCTAGATTAAAGACACTTACAGATTTTTAGAAACTCATTAGGAAAAAATATTATCCTTGACTCAACATCTATATTTCCTCCCCACTTACAAAAAGTAAAAACGAACATTTGAAAGAAAGAAAAAAAAAACATGCATACTTCTTTCAACCATACACCAAAAAACAAATTATACAAGTCAGTAATTTTTTTTTATAGAAAATCGTTGAGAAAATTAGATTTATTTTTTTATCATGTATAAGATGGAGGTTGTAGTTAAACAGAAGAAAGAAACTACAAATTTAGGTACCTCCAATCAATTGTCAAAAAATACCATTATATCATAATGTTAAAAGTGCTCAAACTTAATAAAAACAAAGTTTTATCATCAAAATGTTTATGCTATTATTAAGTGAAAAGATCAAATTTTGTTATTATTTTTAAAAAATTTTTAAGTCCTTTAACATGTTCATAATTTTAATTAAAACTTCATTTTTTGTTTTCTGACATTGATTCACGCTACGTTTATGTAAGGCAACTATTAAGAAAATGGAGTCGGTTGATTAAAATGATTTTGGGGCTACTAAATTTTCCCTCACTCTTGACCACCGGTCAAGTGATTTCTTTTTCAAATCTCCAAGGCTGTATATATATATATATATATATATATATATGTGTGTGTGTGTGTGTGTGTGTGTGTATATGTATATATATATATGTCTTTCAGTAAAAATAACTGACAAGGTACTGTGATTAAACTTTTTTATTTAATTTCTCTTGTGTTTATACAAGCGTTTTCTTTTCTGGACACAAAATATCCAACAACTATCCAAATCTGTCCATTAAAAATAACAATGCACCTGCAAAATCAAAATTACAGAGAACCTATATTATGTACAGGTTCAAATGCCCCTTATGAAACTGTGTTCCTGATCAAACTGCACTCAAATAATCATATTGCTTATACCAATACATTTATAACACTGTTCAAAGCTGAAGGGTTAAAAATGGATAGAAAGACATACTGATAGAAATGAATGAAGATTTTCTTGTTTTCCCACGGAAGAAGACAAATTGCAAGAAAGCCATGTGGCGAGTTTGGACAGCTGATTAATGATCCTGTCTTCAAGGTACAAGTTATTAGAACACAGGACAGAATAAAGACTCTTGTATAAGTGAAATATGAAATGATAAAATTTACTTAATGACCAGCCAAGCAGACAATGAACAGAATTGCACTGTAGGCAGAGTTAGAGTATAAGAATTTCTTTAAGAAATTAATGACTCTGATGAAAATCAAGGAAGTCATCTGGTAAATATTTAAGTAAGCAACAGAATTTTACTTGCATAGAAATATGAAATGATAAATTTAATTAATGATCACATATAAATGCAAACTCAAAACAGTCAAATCAAATCAGTCAAAGAAGGGCTGAGGTGGTGAGCATAGGTGGAATACCAGAGAAGGTGGAGAAAAATCGTTCATGCCTTTTGAAGAGTATTGGTGTGAGATACAAATGAAAAAGGAAGAAGTTATTAGGGTGGATTGATACCTGTGACTGCTGCTCACAGGAAAAAAAAAATCCGTGAATTGTAAAAGATAATTAATTTTTGAAAGCCTGACAACAAAAAGACTCTTGTTAAGATTAGGGAAATTGCTTATTTCCCCAAATCAATCATTTTTCCGCACCAGTTTGGGGTGGAAGTCCATATAAACAAGGGCTTGAAGTGGCCACAAAGAGTTCAGCCAAAACTGCAGTTAGAATTGCTCAACCTGAACCGATTCATTAACAGCAGTTCCTGAAGATCGCCCAGTTTCGCCTGTCTTATGATTAACTTAATCATGTGGAGTGAGATAGTGTTTAAACCGAAGTGATTAAGACATGGGTTGGGATGATAACTGTTTGCATGAAAGTAGATAGATTATGACTATTGAAATGACCAAGTACTGTACCAAAAGAACGAACATATAAAACTTGGAATTCTATGAAGATATATTTTTTTTCTGTTCTTGTGACTTTGCTCAACCTGAACCAATTCATTAACAGCAGTTCCTGAAGGTCACCCAGTTTCGCCTGTCTTATAATTAACTTAATCATGTGGAGTGAGATAGAGTTGAAATTGAAGTGATTGCTTTATCAATCCAGCTGCAGGAATTGGTTAGTTTGAAGATCGAACAGAGGGTAAACATTACACGTCTATCTAGATGACTCACATTCACCTATTCGACCAAACTTCAATTAGGACTTATTTAAATGTACATGGAAACCTTCCAAACTCCTTTCACAACATTCTAGTAGAAAACACAAGTATAATAGCTTCATCCACATATAAAAAAAGATTAAAAATTATGGAAGCCTTAATAATAAAAAAGGACAAGCCAATACTTAATAACATTAACTTTGAACATGGCCACAATGTGCTGACCATATTTGGAAAATAAAACATTCCAAGAACTTTAGACGCATACATGAAAAACCCACGAATTCATTTAAAAATTATAAAAAATAAAAATAAAAACTATCCTTGATAATAGATGAAAGAATAGCCGTAAGTGCTCAGAAGATATTGGACAGTTTTTACATACTTTGTGTGTAGAAAAAACACTATAAAAATTAAATAAAAAGTTTAATTTCAGTACTTTATCCTCATCTTTATTGTCATGTTTACGACAGGTGCTAGGAATTTCAAACCAAACCCTTTATTTCATAAAGAATACATGGCCCAGTGGATATAGACATTTGTTAGTTCCAGTGACTTAATCCAAAGAGTTGTGAGTTCAATACCAGGCTATAGCAGTGGTGAACAAAATAACTTAGAAAGTTAAAAGGAAGATAACTACATGGCTACCAGAAGTGGCGTCACACATGGAATGAGAATGATATACCCCAGTGATCAAAATAAAGTGTCTGGTTTGAAAATTTTAGCACTTGAAGAAGGTCGGTGCATACAACCGCTGAAACATACATCTGGCAATCATGTCAGGAGCCCTACACAGTAAAACATATACTAACAAGCTGCATAGATCTTGAACAAATGAGCATTAAGATACTATCAAGAAAACAATCTGAAAGACATCTTCAGCAAAGCTACCCAAATGACCTTTTAGAAGCAACAAAATATAGTTGCAAAAGAAGATAGCATATAACCATCACACATCAAATCACAACACCTCTACTTATATCTCGACAGCAATACTCACAAAAGATCAACAATCAGTAAACAAAAAACAAACAAATTCTTCAGCATTAAATGACCCAAAAGGGTGGATATGCTGGTAAAACAAACAACTAAAAATGAAGACAATAGTCCGAACAATGTAAATAATGTAATGTGTGTGTGTCTAAATAATGTAATGTGTGTGTGTCTAAATAATGTAATGCGTGTGTGTCTAAATAATGTAATGCGTGTGTGCCTAAATAATGTAATGCGTGTGTGCCTAAATAATGTAATGCGTGTGTGCCTAAATAATGTAATGCGTGTGTGCCTAAATAATGTAATGCGTGTGTGCCTAAATAATGTAATGCGTGTGTGCCTAAATAATGTAATGCGTGTGTGCCTAAATAATGTAATGCGTGTGTGCCTAAATAATGTAATGCGTGTGTGCCTAAATAATGTAATGCGTGTGTGCCTAAATAATGTAATGCGTGTGTGTCTAAATAATGTAATGCGTGTGTGTCTAATAGTTATAATTCATACATACAGCTCTTTGTTCTTCTTCATCTATTTTCAGTTTCTGCTGTAGGTTAAGATTATTTGTCCGCACAGGTCAAGAGATTATATCAAGTTTTAAAGTAGATTATTGAACACAATCAACAAAGATTTCCGCTTCTTTCAAGTTTCATATTTTTTTTAGTCTGGCGACACACATAAATTTCTATTATTCAAGGACTGTATCTAAAATTACATAATTAAGACATATAAATAGACAAAAAAAAGTTGTCTCCTTGTTTTCATAAAGATTGTGTAATAAAATTTCAAGGTTTGTTTTTATTTCATAATTTGCTTGTCTTGTGTTAAACAGTAGCACACAGTAGGAGAGAAAATTTCCATGTTCTAACTTGTACCATTTTCTAGGTTAACAGTCCTGGGTATGACGGTAAACTACATCCATCAACAAGGCCTCTGATTGGGAGGTTTTGAGGAGCATAGAACCACCTCTTAATTGCTGTTGTTCCCAGGTCCTTACTGACCTGGAGTGGTAGCATCTGTTAGGGTCCCACCTATGGGCTAATAGTTTATCCCCAAACTGCGGTCAAAACACTATAAAAGTATAAAAATACATATATAAATATACTTTATAGAAATTATATATATATATATATATATATATATATATATATATATACTTTATAGAAATATATATATATATACTTTATAGAAATAGATATATATATATATATACTTTATAGAAATATATATATATACTTTATAGAAATAGATATATATATATATATATACTTTATAGAAATATAGATATATATATATATATATACTTTATAGAAATATATATATATATATACATATATATATATACTTTATAGAAATATATATATATATACTTTATAGAAATATATATATATATACTTTATAGAAATATATATATATATATACATATATATATACGTTATAGAAATATATATATGTACTTTTATAGAAACATATACATTTTTGAATACAAAACTGGAAGAAATCTTTAATTTTCAAAAATAAACCAATTTTTTTTATCACAATCTGACTAAATCAGCATTCTCATTATAACCGAACATAAAAAAAAATATTTTAAAACCCTACCTTTTGGCATTAAATAACCCACAGTGATGTTGATATGCCTTTAAACAAAACTCAAACTCAATTCTAGGTTAACAGTATTTCATATATTTTCCAATTTTTATTTTCTTCTTCACTTTTTAGATTTACAAAGGAGAAACAAAATAGTACTTATCATTAGCTAGCCCGTTACACTGACCAATTCGTTAACATAGTGATTGTATTAAAATCACTATATTAATGAATATCCTTGGGTGCCCAATTATCTTTGCCTTATTCCAGACTAAATTAAGCTTAGTAAATAAATGGGTTTGAATCTTGTCTGAGTTATGTCTTTCATCCAACCTAAAAGTCAGTGTTTGAACCTCATTTAAATCTCATGACTTTGAATACTGATCTTCAAAGCAGGCATTATATTCCTTCTTATACAACAAAAACTTTCTACTTGTACTAAGCTAATTTTAGTAAAAATTAAATAGAAAAAAAAACTAAGGAAACATGTCTTTAACATTTTCTATCAACTTTTGAATAAAATTAAAAAACAAATTTTTTTCTATTAATGCCTCTGGAGTCCTTCAATAAATCCTACTCCTCAGATCTAATGTGTTTTTAAACATAAAGTAAGTTTTCAAGAAATGGGATAAACATGTTCTAGTAGTATTATTAATCAATATATTAAAAAAAAATTCTTATTTGTCTAAATTGCATAACTTGGGTCCTTTTTACCTCTTTCTATAATTTATATATATATATATATATATATATATATATATATATATACATTTATATATTTCAATCTAAACTTATTTATAAATGGAACTTTGTGTGCGTGTGTCCATTACCTATAGACTTCGAAACAGCTGAACCGATTTTCTTGAAGACTTACACAGTTGTACTATAAGCGTCTGCGAGTGTTCTTAGCTAGGTTTTGTGTCAAGGTACCCCTGATAAATATCGAAAATCGATAATCAAAAAAATCAGGTTATAGAAGGAGTGCTCCGATTTAAATCAAATTTGATACACTCATGGACAAGACATAAGAAACGATATTCAGGACTTTCAAGGTTACAATAATAATAAAACGCAAGCTGTTTGTGTGTGTGTGTGTGTCTGTTTATCTGCCTGTATGTCTGTATTTTTTTCCGCCCTTTTATTTTAGTTTTTGCTTCGGGTTTGGCTCTAAGTAAGTATAATTATAGTTCTTTGTCTCAACCATGATACCATTTACTCAGAGGACTTATTTAGCCTTCAAAATTCAGTTTACAATGAAAAAAACTTATTTGATATCGATACAAGGAAATTAAAATTTGACTTACATCCATTCATTTTTCTTTCAGTCTGCGATTTCGCTTTAACTGGAAACAACTATCGCTTTTTAGTATTTCGTGCCAACATCCAAAGTGTCTGAGCTCCAGGACCATGGATTAGTTTTAAAGCTTTCATTACACCCGAGCAACACCAGGCTATACTGCTAGTATGTTATAAATAATTTTTACTCTGAAATGATCCCAATCTAAAAATTATCCGAGATAAAAAAAAACCAGTAATTTAGTCACAACATTGCATAAATATTATGAAATTGAGCTCCAGAAACAGTTATTACTTATCCAGTTTTCCCCAGTTTTTATTTACAACTTTGAAATAAGATAGTCTTTTCTCTTTCCATTACAATATAACTTTGTTTCTCATAGTTTTTTATCTTCAGATATTTATTTATTCAGTTATTATTTTCTGTAAAAAAAAAAAAAGAATAATAAGTCTGTATATATAACATAGATATTTTTTGCTGTACTCCTTTGCACTGACGACACTAGGTGGCAGTGTCTTTGTTAAACAAGGATAGGCTGTTTCAAAATGTTTACAAAATCTCAAGAGGGAAAAGATCCCACTTTGTAAATGAGAGAATAAAACAATTATTATTTGAAGAAATAACCTTTTAAAAATAGTAAGGATTTAACAAAATATGTCATCGTATTTTATAGTACTGGTAAATTAGTATTTGATAAGACATTTTAGAATGATTGGGAAAGAAGCCCTCATCAATACTGAAAAGAGCAATAACTCTTAAAAAAACCTGGTTTTTATTCTAAAAAATTGTTTTAATAGAAATATACAAATTTCAACCAAAAGTAACACAAGCTGCTTGGTATATGAACGCAAAATATTCACCTTATAAGCATACATCTAATATTATGATTAGAAAAGAGAACAGATACTACACTTGATCCCAACTCAATTGCCAGGGAATGAAGGAAAGCATAAATTGTGTATCAGTAACTTCTCGTTAATGAATACTGAATGTTCCCCTTATAAGGAAATGGCTCATATTACAATTAGAAATGAAGACAGATACAACGCTTTGATCCCAGCCCAATAGCCAGGGAATGAAGAAAAGTATAACTTGAGTAGCACTTGCTGCTTGGTCAATAAATGTTGAATGTTTCCTTATAAGAAAAAAGCTAATATTATCATTACCATTTATAACTTTTAATATAAATTCACATTTAACTGCATTTTTTTCATTTATATCTGCTAACATTATTTTGGAGGGAAATTTGAATCCTTTGACTGTTACACAGGAAGACAAATTTCATCCTCTAGTTAATAATTTATTTCCTTTGCTTGCTTTAATAGACCACTTGACAACTTTACAAAAACATGATCCAAAGTGGTTGGCTTGGCCCCACTTTGTCTTGTTAGAGTGATAGTCACATCTGACTAACTGAGACGTATTCTGTTACAGATGAATGATTTGCTTTTTTTTTTTTTTTTTTTTTTTTTTTTTTAAGAATCTAGAAAATTAAAGGGAGGAATATCATTCTGGTTGAATGCTTTAAAATAAGAACCTTATTTTCTATATATTAAACCATGTTAAATCTTTTTAATAAACAATTTCATGGCAGTTATGAAAACAGAAAGATGGAAACCTCTGAAAAGATGTATACATTAATAATGTATATAGATAAAGTGTTCATGGCCTGGACTTCTACATTTTCAAAGTCTTGTTTATCCATTACATGAAGTTATATTGAAGTCTATTAAAAATTTTCTTATTTTTATGAGATTTGCTTTTTAATTTTATATGAATGCTGCTATATCAATTACGTCTTTTGCTTAATGATAAAAAAAGTTTTATACAACAAATATTTATTTTTCAATATAATCTTATTTCTTAAGACACTCAATTTTGAGGTGAATATACAGCTGTATCAATAAGTCCCATGATGAAAAAGTATTTATTTTGCATGACAAATAGTTTTCAATATAAGCTTCTTTCTTGTTAATGCACTTAATTCAAGGGTAAATATGTAGCTAGACCTATAAGTCTACAATGATGAGATAAATATTTATTTTGCATAACATATATTTATTTTTCAACATCATCTTTTTTTAATGCACTTCAGAGGATGTGCGTTGTGGTGCAGTGAATATCGACTAGGAACAAGAGATTGGGGTGCCTAATTTGAATTCTTTGCATTCACTTACACACAGATACCCTTGGGAAAGGTAATAATCCATCTCTTCCCTCCAGTTATGGGTTAAGTAATAGGACATATTGGATTCTATAGCTTTGGCTGGCAACCAGTCTATTGCAGAAAGCAATGGCAACCTACTGCGAGATAGCCTTCTGCCCAGTCAGTTATGTCTCTTTCCAGACATGATCACCCAAAGCGTGTATCACGTATGGCACTTAACTGACTGTTCAGATGTGTGTTGTGGTCCAGTGGATGTCGACTCGAACGACAAATTGGAAAGCTGAGTTTGAATCCTACTTGAATTCACTTACACACAACTACCCTTGGGAAAGGTAATAATCCAAGATAAATGAGGCCTAATACTACTATACGTATAAATCAGTAACTCTTTTATCTCCAGATTCTTCTTCTTCATATGCCGTGTCTCTTCAGGACGTAAGCAGTCATGGACTTCCACTTAGCTCTGTCTCTTGTCACTCTCAATATCTTTTCTCCTGGTATCTCTTCCAAACCCCACTCTACCATTCATTTGTTCAGATCTATCAAGTAGGTCTCGTGCTGCTTTCTCCTCTCTCTCTCTCTCTCTCTCTCTCTCTCCTTCTATCTATCCCGTGAGTATTAACCCTCTAGGGCCATTCGTATCATATTTGATACAGTATTTCCCTATAAGGAAACATTTCGTATTTCCCTATAAGGAAACATTTGGTATTCATTGACTGAGCAGTCAGTACTGCTTTCATTTGAAATTTATAAAATATTTCTCTTAAAATTTTTTTCAGGAAAATATTTCTTTCAAGGCTTGTTTTCATACTGTATCAAATATGATACGAATGGCCCTAGAGGGTTAAATTCTCCAGACCCTCTTTCCTCATTGCATGTCTCTGGAATCTCATCCATCTCTTCCTGATATTTCATATGAGTTTGCTTCTCGTTTGCATCTTTTCCAACACCTCATTGTTGCACACATGCTCCGTCCGTGATATCTTCAGCATCCTTCTGTAAAACCACATTTCTGCTGCGTCAAGCCTCTCTTTCATAATTGATGTGATCGTCCAGCATTCCCTTCCATACAGAAGGACAGATATCACATAGCAATCCAACACTCTTTTCTTTGTTTCCAATGAGATTTTCCTGTCTCTCAGTACTCTGCTTAGCTTCTGAAATACATCCTTGACAATTTCAGAAGCTAACCAGAGTACTATCAGATATTTATATGCTGTATTTCAGAAATACAATATTTTTTCAACAACACATGGGGCAGTTCATTAATAATGAGATTTTTTTTCTTTCCTTAATCCTTAAAATTAACTTATTTGTTACTTCACACAAACAACGTTACAAAGGCACTAGTGTGAGTTTGACCAAGGAAGAATATATATCAATTAACAAATAAGTATTTTGACACCGAAATCCAAAGACACATTTGGAATAGCAAAACAAGAAGATTTCATGAGAATCAAAGAAAAGTGCTGAACTGTTATGTATATCATTTCTTCTATTTGGCAATGGATGCTGGGCATTATAGATGAAGAAGAAACTTTAGACAACCGAAATGTGGTTCTACTGCAGATACCATGGATTGAACATGTGAATAATTAAGTTTCAAGGAAAAAAATACTTCTACTTAGAACCAGAAAAAAAAATACAATGAAAATTTTGGACAGATAATGAGGAAAGGGTGCTTAAAGAATTGGTCACTCACAGGACATATTGAAAGCAAGAGGGAATGAAGAATGCAGTGAATAACCTACCTAACAAGCTTGTATGAATGGTTGGCAGAGCAGGGGTTAGGAGAGATAGCAAAAAGACAAATTTTACTAAGTGCTATATAGGATAGAAAGTTATAGAGAACTATGATCATCCATGTCCTGAAGGAACATGGTATATAGAAAAAGAAGTATTTTTTCCCTGTTTTTGTACTTCGTTCTTTATCCCTGCCTTTTGTGTCTCTCAATGCTACTGTAACCCACATTGCAGTGGTGGTCAGATAATTTGAAATCTAGAACTCTTATCCTGTATTCAATCCTGTTTCCTCCCTATATTTAGTGTTTGAATAAAATGTAGGCAAGGAAATGGTTCTATTATGTTTCCTAACTATTAATATGAAAGAAGATCACTGGACATTGAATTATTTGTTTATATTAACCTGTTCTGAGGAAAGGTATCTGTGATCAAATAAAAAAAAAATGTTTTTTTTTAATTACATTCCATACCATAAATAGTTTTGTTTGTTTGTTTGTTCACTACTTATATGTCTCATTTTCATATTTACAAATGCAATCATTTCTCTATTCAGTCTACTTTGTTTCTCAACTTTTTTGACTTCAGAGTGCACTTTTCCCTCTCTCTCTGTTTTTTTTTTTTTTTTTTTTTTTTTTTTTACTAATGTTCAGCCAATTCAAAGCCCAAGAACCACTCAAGGCAGAGAGTTTCTGTGTGGTGTTGTAAAAATGTACAAAAAGTGCAAGAAGTGATGTTCTTGATGTTATACAGGAAAAATAATGGCTGGCTGTAGACTTGAAGAGGTCAAGATTTAATTAGTGAATAAAATTTCAGAGTTCAAATGAAGACATGAGAGTTGAAGGAAACTTCAGAAGAAACCAGAAACAATTTTAAACAGGAAACAACTTCTGTTCAAAAAACCTGGGGTGGGGGGTGAACCTGATGATAGGCAAAATTGTAGAATATCTATCACTCCAGGGTGGCATTGTAAATTTTAATAAAGAAAAATTATCAGTGAAATTTGAAAATAGGACAATAATAAATAAGTTTCCTGCAATAAGTATTTATTTTAAAGATGTTACATGAGCTTAGTGTGTCTAGTTTTTCAAAAATAATTTTTTTTTAGATATAAAAATAATTCATAAATTTTTCTTCTATTAATTTTGGGCACTCCTGGATAACTTTAAGGCCGCAGTAGTTGAGAATTGTTGCATTAGGCCAGTGACTGTGGCGAATAATATAATACAGATTTTAAAAAAAGACATGAGCATCTATTCATTTATTTCAAATGTGTGTAACTACTAAAACTAACATTTGAATAAATAACTGATTGTATATGTCACCTGAAATATAGATTTCATATGCTACAAGATATGTTAGTTTTCATCTAGTTTTTTCAACAATTAAAATAAAAAATATTGAAAAAAATGTTTTGAATTTATTCATTAACCTCAGTTCCATTATTATCAGTAACCGATTCTCAATTTTCAAAATTGTTGTATCACCGAAGTGGATACAATACACAGAGAAAGTGTGCTGCGGTTTTATTCAGCACAATGGTGCTAAGCAGATATACACAGAACAGTACAACAGTTAAAATAACAGACAAGACAGAACTTACAACACAAATAGGAGGTGTTTAGATCACAGTAGTCACTGAAGTGATCAGTATGAATATTACACAAATGACACTTGACTATTATGTCTTGAATACTACTATTCTTTACTTAAATAGACCATTTCAGACCATGGGCTATTCCATCACTGAGATTGCTGCAGGGGTGTCAGCCACTCTACAACAATAACACTGTTTTTTTTAAGTCTTTTGGTTTAGAAGAAAACAATATAGAAAGAGTAATTTCCACTTTTCCTTGAAATTTCTGATATCACTTATAGTATGCCCTGATATGTCACATGGGCTATAATCACTTTCAAAAATGTATATAATTTGACATACAGGTTATGGCAGAGATACCACCCACATTTTAAAGGTTGATAGAACACTCAAGGTAACTTCTTTTAAAAAAAAATTTTCACTATTTCATTTGGTTGTAAAAAATGGTGTCCTCCAAATATTGGCCTCTATTTGCCATTGTTGCATTCCCATACTTACAAATACCTTTGGGAAAGATATTAATCAATCCCTTCTCCTCAAGATATCGGTTAAATTGCAGGATATACTGGGTTTTGTAACCTTGGATGGCAACTAGTTTACCCGCAGAAAATAATGGCTACCTATTGTCGGAAAATCTTCTGACCAATCAGTCATGTCTCTTTTGAGACATGATCACCCAAGTGTGTATCACATATGACACTTAACTGACTGATTTGACATGCACTTATATGGTTCCTAAAGCTAAAAGATTTTATAGAGTTTGAATGCTTTGATGTCTTCCATGTGGCTTTCTTCTGAACAGGTGGCCCTGAAATTTCAGCCTATAGCAGTATCAATTTTTCTATCCAGAACAACATCATTTCAATGCAACATAGAAATGAACATGAAAATTAATTAGTTTCACTTGTCTTAAAAAAAGCTTTTCTGCAGCAAATGCACTATGTGCACTAGTCCAAACCATGATGGTATCTGAAAAAAATGGTAAGACATTAGCTAGTTGAAAACACCATTGACACTTGCTTAAGTTCACTTACATCACACAGGTGACAGTTTAAAATGTAGGAGGTATTTTAGCCGCACCCTGTATTACATAAATACAATGAAATAGTCAGTCAGTCAGTTAAGTGCCATACATGATACACGCAATGGGCGATCATGTCTCTTTCATGACATGACTGACTTGGCAGAAAATTATCCCACAGGAGGTTGCCATTGCTTTCTGCGGTAGACTGGTTGCCAACCTATCCAATCTGTCCTGTAATTTGACCCATAGGTGGAGGGAAGAGACAGCTTAATACCTTTCCCAAGGGTATTTGTGCATAAGTGAATGCAAAGATTTCAACTGGAATTTGAACTCAGCATCCCGATCAAATTCCAGTTTAAACTATGTGCACCACTCCAAGCCATGATGGTATCTGAAAAAAAATAGTAAGATATTAGCTAGTTGAAGAGACACCATTGTCACTTGCTTAAATTTACTTACATCATACAGGTAACAGTTTAAAATGTGGGAAGTATTTCAGTCGCACCCTGTATTACATGAATGCAATGAAATAGACAATATTAATAAAATACATAAAATAAATAAGACTTTATTCAATTAAATCAAATAGAAATAGTCGAATAAGCTGAGTATTTTCTACTTGATAAAATAAAGACTACTTCTTTTTTATGTGCTGTATCCCTTCAGGATGTTGGTGGTCACGGCTCTCCACAAATTCCCATCTTTTTTAGCTTTCAATAAATTTTCTCTTTTTGCTATCTCTCCTAAACCCTATTCTAAGATCTATTACTCAAACGCATTAGTGTCCTGGGTATGACCATAAATTGCATCCGGCAACAATACCTCTGATTGGGAGGTTATGATGAGCATGGAACCACTTCCTAATTGCTGTTGTTCTCAGGTCTACTCTGACCCAGAGTGGTAGCACCTGCTAGGGTCCCAGCTATTGGTAAATAGTTAACCCCCAAACCAGGGTCAAAATGCTATGAAAGTATTTACCAACAAAACATTTTTAAATGAAAAATATTACCAACAAAACATTTTTAAATGAAAAATATTACCAACAAAACATTTTTAAATGAAAAATATTACCAACAAAACATTTTTAAATGAAAAATATTACCAACAAAACGTTTTTAAATGAAAAATATTACTAACAAAACGTTTTTAAATGAAAAATATTACTAACAAAACGTTTTTAAATGAAAAATATTACCAACAAAACGTTTTTAAATGAAAAATATTACTAACAAAACGTTTTTGAAGGAAAAAACGTTACCAACAAGACTACGTTTTTGAAGGAAAATGTTATCAATAATAATGTTTTTGAAAATATTACCAGCAATACATCTGACTATCACTGAAACCCACTTTACAAATAAATCTATTGTAAAAATTTTGCCGGCATTTAATAACCCATTGAGGTGTTGATATGCCATAAAACAAAATAAACCAAACCAAATCTACTACAAACTGATTTCTTACAAAGAATACATATACTATTCATACAAATCTATTGTAAAAACCTTATCAGCATTAAATAACCCATTAAGGTGTTGATGTACCATAAAACTAACCAAACCAAACTCATTAGATAAGCTATGTGACATTTCCCTCTTCCCTTTAATATACCCAGTGTCAAATATTTCAAGCCCTCTTTTCTAATTATGTTTTCTAGAAATTTCGATTGTCTCTTTATGGTTCTAAATATAATTCCTTTTTGTTCCCATTTTCTTTAAAACTTTGTCATTTCTCACATGTCCAGTCACATATTTTTGTTTAGTCTTTTTTTTATCTGTTGAGATTGTCCAACAGCCACCATTATATAAGAAGGCTTATATAAAATAACAGTTAAGTACTCTTTTTTTTTTTGTTTCTATTAAATTTTCCTGTTTCTTAAAGTTAGCATTTATACAATAATCACTTTTGTCATTCAATAAAGGGAGATCAATCTTGTATGAAACTTAATTCTCAACACTACAATTCTATATTTTATCTTGAAAAATATAAACCACCATGTCCATTCTGTTGAATTTTATACATTTTAATCTGATAAGAGAGAAGCATTTAAATTTCCTTGTTTACATATAAAATTTTTGTCACTACAAACTTTGAATATTTGATATAGAAACAATAAAAGGAAGATATTGCCATACAGAAAAAAATGTCCCTTCTGTTTTATATTAATAATTTATTCTGTTGCAGATAAGAACTTAATTAATATCAACATTCTTCATCACTTTTACAAAAATTCACAATCACATGTGAAATCCTGGTTTTCCCAAATAGAAAAAGGATGGACCATGTGCTTAAAAAAAAGTCAAAACCAGATTTCAGGTGTTAAAATGATTTTTGAGGAATGGGAAGACTTGCAAGACTAAAAAGAACTTTGAGTAAGTTGATGCTTATTAAAGTAAATGATTTTTTAGGTTACCCAATATAAGTTAAGTGCCATATGTGATACACACTTTGGGCGATCATGTCTCTTTTGAGACATGATTGACTGGACAGAAGATTATCTCACAGTAGGTTGCCATTGCTTTCTGCGGTAGACTGGTTGCCGACCAAGACTATAGAACCTAATCTGTCCTGGTATTTAACCCATAACTGGAGGGAAGAGATGGATTAATACCTTTCCCAAGGGTATTTGTGCGTAAGTGAATACAAAGAATTCAACTGGAATTCGAACTCGGCACCCCAATTTGTTGTTCCGAGTCGATATCCACTGCACTACAATGCACATCCTCACATACTTATATATATATATATATTATAATAGAAATATTATAATAGAAATAAATACTATCAAAAAATACATTTTTAAACTTACAACTTTTTAGTAGTTTTTTCTTATACATATTAAGACAGTATACGTGGAGCATCACTATATATATAAATTAGGAAAGAAATATAGACTAACAATAACTGATTGTACTATTCTATTCACTTTGTGGGTTCAATCCCTACTGGGTATGGTGTAAACTTGGCCTTTTGATTTAGATGGATTAATCTGATAAACTTTTTTTTTTCTTTTTTTTTTTTTTTTTTGACACAAAAACAAAACTCAGAAATTTCTTTTTTTTTTTTTTTTTTCTTTTTCTTATTCATTAATTTTATAAAAATTGTTTGCATAGTGAATAAAATCTTGACAGGAAATGAGTCTCCTACTTTTGTATTTGATCCAAAGTTTTGAACTCTTCTTGGGAAGAAAAAAAAGAATTTATTTTGTTTTCTTTTGTTCTTTGTAAAAAGCAGAGATGAGTTGGATTCATGAATATGATGTCGGCTGAGAAAAGTAATTAGATACATGAACAGGGAGGATGCAATCGACTGTAGTGCAAAAATAATGGAGGGCTGAGGTTTTAGATTCACAGCTGAATAATGATTGAGTGTAGATTTCAATGGTTGAGGAGACTTTGGTATCATTAATTGCTATTTGCTCTTTTGTAACATAAATTATCTATGACCTCCTTTTTCATAAAAAGGAATCTCAAGAGCATGAGTATGCAAACACATACATGTGTGCATCAGAGTACACGATATTTACACACACACACACACACATACATTCCATTTGCCTAACAATTTCTTCTTAATGTGAAACTTTGTGGTTTTCTTCTGGTTTTACAATTGTTCAATTAACTTATTCATATAGAAGGCTCTTTGCAGATTAAACTACTTTTCAATAATGTTTATTGCATTTATAATACATACACACACACACACACACACACACACACACACACATAATATATATATATATATATATATATATATATATATATATATATATATATATATATATATATATATATTATGGAAACTAACAAAGATTAATGAAACTGGTTATAAACAACCTACAATTTGAAATGATTTCTTTGAACATTTTTTTTTTTTTATTATTTCTACCATGGATTATTTACAATAAATTTTTGTTATGACACACATTTCCGTAACAAAAGTTTATGTATAATCAGGCTGGTAGAAATAAATATATAATACTGTTTGATTACAAAAACAGAATGTCTACTTAAATACAAGTATTGATAAAAAATAATGTTCAAACAAATCATTTCACACACACACACACACACACACACACACACACATACATATAAAATTTAACAGATAAATTGACAAGTCAATAAAAACAAAATTTTGAAATTTGTGTATGTATATATGCGTACGTATATTAATCTGTATATGTGTCTGTTTGCCAGTGTATATGTGTATACTCATCTATTTGTTCATGTGCAGATGTTTGTAGGATGTTTGTAGGTTTAAATGTGTGCATTCATATCTTTTCTTCGTTTAATATATGAATAACCTTCTAAATCTAATAATTTGTTAAACTTATAATTTCAAATTTGGATTAAAAATAAAGTGAATCTAATAGTTAATTAATAATGCTGATCTCAATTTCATCAAATATTAATTCTAATGCCCCCAAAAGTTATTTTTAAGTCTGCTCACATATTCTTCTGTAAATAAATATTCTTAAAGATTTCAGTTTCAATTTGTTTTTCTTATATTTTTACTCATGAGATTTATAAAAAAAAACTTTTCTCCTTATTGAAAGAAAAGAATTATAAAGATTCTTTGCAAAACAAATTCACGAAAAATATTTTCTGTATCTTTTTTGCAGTAAAACAGAATGGATTTCATAAGTATAGAAGAAACAGAATGCATCTAGATGTGAGAATGTGTGTGACATACATTGTTTTACCTGTGCATGCAAATTGTAGCAGTCAGCAGTATAAACAAGCAATGAGCTGTCTTACTGTTGACGCTTGTAAACATATTTAGTGTACATGTTTTTTTTGCGTCAATATTGCTAAGCATTTTTTATAATATACTTGAATAAATATTCAAAAATTTAAGTAATTAAGTGTGAGAATTTTGGTTTTGTTTAACAAAAGACCCCCCCCCCCAGCCAAACATCAGCTCCAGAAAAAACAAAAAATTAAATTTATTGGTTAACAGATATTTTCCTAATTTTTAAAAATTCATTTTAAGAAGGGAAAATATTGTTAATGATATTCTGAAGTGATCTTCCAAAATTTCATAGCAAACAACAAATCTTATTTGTCTGCAAATTCAAAGAATATCACACATCACATATGACATCCCTGATGGTTAATATGTATGAATATAGAAATTCAATTCAAAGACCAGTTACTTTTTGAATTAATTATTGCAATCTATTACACTTTTCTACAATTCTGTAATAGGATTCTATGCACACACACACACACACACACACACAAATATCTGATAGAATAAGTAAAGAACAGGCAGGAAAAGTGGATTTAATCTAACATGATTCACTTTAAGTTTCTTCAGAAATTCTTTAATATGACACAGATTTAAAGATTAAATTTTTTTAAAGCAATCATCAGTTCTTGTTTTTGTTTTTTTAAATTGGCATGTTTCATTATATATATAATTCTGATTAATCAGTCATTGATCAGAATTACTCAATACATATATAATGTAGAGCCTTAAAGTATTTTTCATTTAGAAGCCAGCTGATCATGAAACCTTGGTTCCAACCTTTTGGTATCTTCAGGCTTTTTATGTCAACTGATTCTCCAGCATTTTATTTCAAACATAAAATTGTGATTTTAGAATAACTGAAATTTAAAATTTTAAAGTAATTGAGGATTTTTTTCAAGAATTGTAAACACTTTCATCTGGGTTTGTTTGATCCTAAAATATATTTTCTTATGTGTTTACATCCACAAATAAGTTCAGATTTTTCATTTTGTTCTGCAAATCCCTATCGTTTGTTTGAAATATAACACTGGAGCACTGATATAAAATGCCTGAAAATACAGAAAGGCTGAAACCAACATTGCATAATCAACTGGCTTCCAAATGAAATATATATATATATATATATGTCAAAATAAGACAGATACCATGGTTAAGTGGTAGTGTAGGCCTTTTTCAGGCGAACCATCTTCAGTTTCCATCTTTATTGTTCTGTATAATAAAGACAGAAGCTGAAATAGGTTTACACTTCCACTTAACCATGGAATAACGTATCTGTCTTATTTTGACATATATTTGCTCTATATGTATTTATATACATACACATTTAGAGCTCTCCTAGTAAGTTATCCTACCACTTTGTATACAGGATACTCCTTTGGATTCTTTTATATCTACACAGTGTGTGTATGTGTATATATATATATAGATAGATATAGAATAAAAACATGCCAATTTAAAGAACTTGCTGACTAATTAATGATTGCCTGTAAACTTTTAGTTGTTGTCAGTCATTGTTCAATGGGAAGTTATGTGTGAGTCTGTTATATTTTATTCCTTGTAATGCTCTCTATATGTGAAAGTTTGTACACATACTTTGTAGTATGTGCTTGCTTATTGAGCACTGTGGAGAAGGGGAAATTTCATAAACAGTAGTCATTTATGGCTTTATGCTATGTTCTTCATCTATTGTGTTGAACGCTCTCAGTTTGGTTATTGGATTGAACACTCTTTTTTTTTTATCATTTCACCCCAAGCAAGGCATTCCACTGCCACTATTGCGCATGGGGCTACATAGGCGAAGGTAAAGAGAAGGAGTGGTTAGACATAGGGAATGTCAGGAGGAAGGTGACAGATGTGTAAGGATAGCGAGGATGAGGGTTGGGCAGATGGGAAGAGTGTTTGAGAGAATGGGAGCAGGTTATTGTGTTAGGAGGTGTCTATTGACCTTACATTTAAACTCCTGGAGATTGTAGCCGTCGGGGAAGCAATCGTGTGGAAGGGAATTCCACAGTCGAGAAGTGCGAGGAAAGAAACTGTTGGAGTAGAAGTTGCGGTTGCATTTTATCGGTTTCACTGTAAAAGGGTGGGATCTAGTTGCTAATCTAGAATCTCGTGCAAATTCATATCTAGGAGACACCAGTGATCTAAGTTGATCGGAGCAGAAGCCATGAAAGTATTTATAGAAGAGACACAGGGAAGCCACGTCGCGCCGGTGGGAGAGAGACTGCAGGCGGTCTGCCAAGTCGGTATCTATCACATTACAGACCCTCCTCTGAACCTTATCGAGAAGCCCGAGGAGAAAAGCAGGGGCACCCGACTAGATATGGCAGCAGTATTCAATGCACGGGCGGATGGTAGACTTATATATGTGCAGGATAGATTTAGACGGAAAAAACTTCCGGGCCCTACACAAAGAACTGACTTTCATAGCAGCGGATTTAGCAATGGATTCGATATAGTCATTCCATTTGAGGTCCGCTGAAAGTGTGAGACCAAGGAGACGCAGTGTTTTACTCTCTGGGAGGCAAGCCTGGTCCATGCTAATGGGAGGTAGGTGAGATTGCCGATGATGGTTAATTGAGAGTAGCTTCGTTTTAGAAGCATTAAAATTTACTAGCCATTTCTTACCCCAGTCCACTATGGATTGGAGATCTTTTTCAATCTCGGCTGCTAGGTTAGCTTTGACGCCTACACCAGATTTTTGGTCGAGGCAAGAGTAAACTGTGGTGCCATCGGCGTACAAACCTACTTGGGCTCTTATGGAATCAGGGAGATCATTAATATATATCAGGAAGAGTGTAGGACCTAAGATGGAGCCTTGAGGGACACCTGCGTTTGTATGGTAGTTCTGGGAGGTATGTCCGTTTAATACCACCTTCATTGTGCAGTTAGAGAGGAATGACTGGATTAGTTCAAACAAATGTCCAGTTATTACATAGAAGGCCAGCATGCCAAACTCTGTCAAACGCCTTAGATATATCCAATGCAACAGTTCGGGCTTCGCCATTCCTGTCGAGTGCCTGGTATATGTACTCGGTGATGGTTGTTAGCATATCAGCAGTAGACCTGGTGAAGCGGAAACCATATTGCTTGTCCGAGAGGAGCCTGTGTGCTGTGAGATGCTGAACCACCTCGGCATTGATAATGGCTTCGAACACTTTGCCAAAGATTGGAAGAAGGCTGATAGGGCAGTAGTTTGCAGGGTCCGAGAGTTCTCCAGTGTTTTTAAATATAGGAACTACAGAGGAAGATTTCCAACAGGCAGGAAAGCAGGAAGCAGATAAGCAGAGGTTGTAGAGCTTAGAAAGGATAGAGGAGAGTTCAGGGGCACATTTCTTTAAGACTATGGTTGGGATTCCATCACCACCGCTCACTTTGTGAGGGTCAAGTTTTAAGATTATCTTAGAGACAAGCGAAGGTGTAATGTGGACATCATTCAGTTGTGCCTCAGTTCTAGGTGAGAAGTCAGGTGTAAAAACTCCAGATGAGTCCAGACTCGAATTGTTAGAAAATCTGTGGGCAAAGCATTCAGCCTTATCTGCTGGGGAGGTGAGGACCTCAAATTTGTTGATTAGCGGGGGTATTGTGGACTTGCTCTTGTTAAGTACTCTTTTACAGAGTCGCCAGTAGTCTTTAGAGCCGAATTTAGAGCATGCTTTGTGTTGCTTCATTCTGGCAGCAAACAACATCTTAGCTTCGTTAAGTATCTTTTTACACTTATTACGAGCTGAAGTGAAAAGGCACTTGTTTTGGTCTGACATGTAGTTACAATAGAGTTGGAAGAAATGATTCTGGTGGGCAATGGCAGCCGAGCAAGCGGGTGAGAACCATGGAGACGAATGAGATTTAAGCTGGAATTTCCTAGCAGGGATGAAGGTATCGATGCCAGCCTTAACCCAGGAGGAGACCTCGGATGCACATTCTTCGATGGGAAGACTAAAAACGTTGTTCCAAAGGATGTCACAGAGGAAGTCTTGGAACGAATCCCAGTCTGCTCTTTGATAGCAGTAGGATATTCTACTTGTCTGGGTTTCATGGGTCGGGCGGGAGTGGAGTGAAATATTGACGGAGACTACAGTGTGGTCAGAGTTTCCAAGTGGGCAGAGTTGTCTGGTAGTGCAAGAGTCTGGGATGGAAGTGAAGCAGAGGTCTAGAAGTGAGTCCCTTCCGTTAGGGTTGTCAGAGAAACGCGTGGGGAAATCCACTACTTGCGTAAGGGATTGGGTGATTGAAAAGTTCATGGTGTGGACACCAGCAGGGTCAGTGACAGCATTCTCCAGCCACTTGGTGTGGTGGGCGTTAAAGTCACCAAACACGAATACATGGACAGAGGGATGAGAAGAAATGGCTTTGTCGATATTGTCAGAAATGATGTCAAGTAACGAACAGTCAGGGGAGGAAGGAGAGCGGTAGAGAAAGAAGAGATAGCTAATCGAGCTGAGAAGTGAGAGGCAGAAGCACATGAAAGAATGATCTGGGATTCAAAAGATGATACCCTAGCTAAGGGAAGGTGTTCGCTGACATAGACACCAAGCCCATGCATATGAATATTGGAGTCCTTCCTGAAGAGGGGAAGGTAGCCAGGAATGTAGAACTCAGATGAGAGGATAGAAGGGTTAAGATTAGTTTCACATAGGGCTAATATATCATGTGAGTTATTGTGGAGGAATGAATCTACGCTGAGGAAGTTGGTGCGGATGCCGCGTATGTTAGTGGAAGAGATGCAGACAGGTTGACTCTTGACTGCTGGCATATTTACATTATGAAATCTGCCTTTCTCTGATGTGCGCCGATAGCTTGGTGAGTGGATCTTCAACTGCTAACAAATCAGTCAGGTTTCAGTCCCAGCTTGAAGCGAACAGTTAATCTAGTCTCACTAATGAGCTATGATACAGTGAAACAGGCTTGTATATGGATGATTTGTATCATACCTCCACATCCTACTGCATGAATGCTGGTGTTCCCCAGGGCTTTATCTGACTCTCTTTCTAATCTTCATAAATAATCTCCCAGATATGATCAAATCCCAAGTAAGCATCTACGCAGATGACACCACCATTTTCAGTAAGAAATCTAGTGAGGCGAACAAATATAACCTTGCTTTTGATCTTGAGAAGGACCTCCACTCGGTGGTGGACTGGGGTAAAAAGTGGCTTGTAAATTTCAATGCTTCTAAAATGAAACTGCTATCTCTCAACCATCACAGGCAATCTCTCCTGCCCCACATAAGCATGTACCAAGTGAGTCTCCCTGAAAGCAATATATTGCACCGCTTCAGCCTTACCCTATCTTCGAACCTCAAGTGAAATCACACATTAAGTCAATAGCTAAATCCACTTTCTGCCTGAATCCATCTTGCACATATACAAATCAACCATCTGACCATGCATAGAATACTGTTGTCATATCTGGTCAGGTGCCCCTGCTGTTCATCTCAGTGTTCTCGACAGGCTCCAAAGGAGAATCTGTAATGTGATAGGTCCTAACCTGGCAGCTCGACTCCAGCCACTTTCATACCGGTGGGATGTGGCTTCCTTCTGTCTCTTTTACAAGTATTTTCATGGTTTCTGCTTTGACAAACTTAAGTCCCTGGTGTCCCCTCCACAAGAATTTAATCATGCAACCAGACTGGCAACAAGGTCCCACTCTTTTACAGTTAAATCAACCAAATGCAACCAACAATTCTACTCCAGCAGCTTCTTTTCTTGCATTTTCTGCCTGGAAAACTCCCTTTCGTATACTTGCTTTTCTGATGGTTACAACATCCAAGAATGCAATTTAAATTTGGCAAGTAGTTTGTATTTTTAGAAAATAGAATAGAAAATAGAAACTTGTCAAATTTCAAAGTGAATCTTTATTCTGGTTAGTTAAAAGGAACACACACATAAATTTTATGTCTTCCCACATACATGAATAGCAAAAGGGATTGTTTCTTGTATATAAATGTAAATCATTTTCACAACTACATTGCCTGATGACAAGATAGAAATCTCGAAACATAGAAATTTCTGTGTCGCAAGGTATTTTTAATTCATAATTATATAATTATATATATATATATATATTGAGTGTTTAATACTTAGTTTTTGGTCCTAATAGGGTTAAACCAGTACACATTTGTATTAAAAAGTGTTTGATACAATTATATTGTAGAACTTTTGAATATTTTCCATTTTTAAACTCGTTTAAAAATGGAAAATATACATATATATTAAAAATGGAAAAATAAAATGGAATATATATATATATATATATATATATATATATATATATATATAGTTATTTATAAATGGAACTTTGTATGTGTGTCCCCGTTACCTATGGACTCTGAAACCGCTGAACCGATTTTCTTGAAAATTTACACAGTTGTACTATAAGCATCTGTGAGTGTTCTTAGCTAGGTTTTGTGTTGAGGTACCCCTGATAAATATCGAAAATTGATAATCGAAAAAATCGGGTTATAAAAGGAGTGATCCGATTTTAATCAAATTTGATATACTCATAGACAAAGACATAAGAAACGATATTCAAAAGTTTCAAGGTTGCAGTTCTTACAATAGTGCAGAAAATCGATAATATATATACATATATTTTCAATTGGAGTAGATAGACTAAACTATTACCCGGTTCACACTCCACCCACGTCTATTGAACAGGTGAAGAGGCTCATCCCTTGTTTCCTGTTTAGGTTGTGGTTTCCGGATTTTCTCTTTTCCAATCTTTTCACTCTTACGTAGCCCCCTGCACATCAGTGGCATTTTCGCCTTGCTTGGGGTGATATGATTAAAAAAAAATATATATATATATATATATATATATATATATAAGGCAACATGTTTGTTTGTGTGTGTGTGTGTCTCTGTTTATCTGCCTGTTTATCTGTATTTCTTTCAGCCCTTTTATTTTAGTTTTTGCTTCGGGTTTGGCTCTAAGTAGATATAATTGTAGTTCTTAGTCTCAGCCATGATACCATTTACTCAGAGGACTTATTTAGCCTTCAAAATTCAGTTTACGACGAAAAAAACTTATTTGATATCAATACCAGGAAATCAAAATTTGACTTGCATCCATTCATTTTTCTTTCAGTCTATGGTTTCGCTTTAACTGGAAACAACTATTGCTTTTTAGTCTTTCGTGCCAACGTCCAAAGAGTCTGGGCTCCAGGACCATGGATTAGTTTTAAAGCTTTCCTTACACCCGAGCAATGCCGGGCTATACTGCTAGTATATATTAAAGTAGAATTGATATAATTTTACTTATAAAGGTCAATCAGTGATAATCTGTGTCTGGCTTTGTCATTATTTCTAATTTCTTATGTCCCATAAGTTTCAGCTTCCTCCTCTTAAATGTGACTTTTTCACTTGATGATTAGACAGTAAATTTGCACCAGAAAAAGAACTCGACTATAACTGATTGGGAACAAAAGAAAATTTGCCAACATTATTTAAAAAAGCAAAACGAAGATTATTTCTCAAAAAAAACTTAGCAAAAAAAATGTTTTTGCCCGAGTCAATAATATAATATATTTCAAGTATGTGTTTTTATATTGAATTTCCTCTTTATATGATTATGCTTATCAGATAAAGCTTTTCATAAAATTGAAACATTAGATTGATTGACATTTCCGATTTCATTTTCATTTTATATATGATAAACTTTTGGTTGAACTTTTCATTAAAGTATTTTTATGCATTTTTGAAAATGGATTTGTCATATTTTTATGTATGAGGTAGACATGAGTTAGACTCATGAAGAGGAGATCTGTAGAAAGATGGTGAAGTAATGTAATGTTTTAATCATGTGTTTATAGTTTGATACTAATGCTATTATTATGTTTTCAAAATATTTTCTCCTTAAAGTGTTATGTTCTTTTTTAATTAGGCCAGCATTAGTTGAAATTAAAGTTATGTCTTTTCATTGTAAAATGAGAGAGTTATGATGTTTGTCCTATTGCAAGTCACTCTTGTGTTCGTAGATGTGGGTTTTTCGATCATATGATGTCTCTTTCATGTACACGGCTTTGCACAGTAGATACTTTATCTGATAAATTTTGGCATTTAAAATGAATTATATATATATATATATATATATATATATATATATATGGTGTGATGGGTAAATTTTTGCCATTTTATATTTTTAATTTTGTGCATGCATGTTGTTTGTTTTTGATTTTGTTGATAGTATAATAGGGTCAGCTGGGCACTGTCTGCAAAAAAAGAGCAATATGCTGACACTATACTCTGCCAGAAATTTGGAAATGCTGTACTGCTTGGAATTCATGCCAGAAGTGCTACTAACATTTCAGAGTGTTTAGGTGCCAATCTGAGGACAGGATTTGGAAAAAGTTGGATGAGCCTAATAACAATTACAAAGGTGTTTTTAGTGGTTGCTAGTGATGCCAATGTTATACCTCCATTCATTTTCCCACAGAGCCTCAGACTCAATATGGAAGCCTACATCAAGTGCCATTAGGAGGTAGTGCTGCCATGGGTCAAGAGAGTGGCAGCTGGAAGACCCTATGTTTGGTAACAGGACTCTGCACCAAGCAAGAGAATCTAGTCATGACTATCAGACAATGTCTGCGACCCCCATCACCCCATACATCTGGTCACCTAATTCCTCAGACTGCAACCCTCTTGATTATTATGTGTTGGTGCAGTTAAATGAAAGACCAAAGATTAACTGAAGGCAAAGATTATGCCTATATTCACCAACTTAAACAAGGAGACTGTCCAGAACAGATGCAAGAGATTCCAAAGTCATTGGTGGGGAGGCATGGTTAAAGCCAATGTTAATTTTATTGAGTAAATTTACTCTTTAGTATTTAAAGATATTTTTGTGTAATTTTGGTAAATATATCTGTTAAAATGAGGTGTCAGTGTTTTTTTTCAGTTTTGCATAATTTAGACATCAATTCATCCATCACACTCTGTGTGTGTGTGTGTGTGTCTGGCCACTTGTATCTGAGTATGCCTGTCTACTAGGGTGGCTAGCCAACCCCTCTTACAGAAGCCGACTCAGATATGTTTTTATTTCTTCAACATCCACATATGGTGTCTCTCTCTCTCTCTCTCTCTCTCTATATATATATATATATATATATATATTATTTCTACAACATCCACAGAGCCAAACTATGGTCTATATTGAAACTATACTGAGCAAATTTTTCAGTATTTGTCTGTGTTTCTGAGATGAGTTGTTATTTACACTATTTACATTATTTGGCTATTGTCCTCATCTTTGTTGTCATTTGTATGATGTTTCCAGTGACTTGACCCAAAGAGTTGTGAGTTCAATACCAGGCTACAGCAGTGGTGAACAAGTAACTTAGACTTGGGTTAAAGGGAGATAACTCATGACTACCAAAGAGGCTTCGCACAAAGGAATGAGAATTATTTACCCCATTGATCATAATAAAGGGTTCATTTTGAAATTCCTAGCACCTGAAGAAGGCCAGAGAGTACAACAGCCGAAACATCATACAAATGACAACAAAGATGAGGACAATAGTCCTAATAATGTAAATAGTGAGCAAATCTTTGTTACAATTTCCAGAAGAGAGTATATCATCTGGTATGATTAACAGTCTGATAAAGGTTAGTACACTCAAACCCTCAGTCACGATGACTTGCACGGCCAACAATGGCTTCCAAATGGTTTGGTCCACCCAGTTTCAATCACAAAACATCTTGAGTCGACCATTGGTTTTGAAAGGTGCCAAATGCTAGGATCTTTTCCCCAGGCCAATAACAAAGCAGCCATGATGAGATTCAAAGCCATATCTCATAGTTGTAAAGCAAATCTTCTAACCACTCACCCACATGCCCATTTGTTTTAATAGCAAACGTCTATCTATCTGAACACCATCAAAAACTTCTGACCTGATATTTCTATCGTCCATAGCTCTACCCAGTTCTTCCTTTTTAATTCCAGTATAATCTTTGTCGATTAATAACAGTTCTTACTGGTTTACTTCTTGACCTTTCCCCATAATTTTGTTCCCATATCACAAACTGATGCACAACTTCTTGTTTACTTTGCCAGGAATTGCCTCTAATATGCACATACCTTTAACAGAGTGTGCTATGGTTTCATAGAGTTCTTTATTTGGCATGTGACAGAAATAATATACCTAAATAATGGATCAATCATGATATTCTGGTAAATCTATGACACCATATGAAAATCAGTCAGTTAAGTGCCATACACAATACACACTTGGGCGATCATGTCTCAATCTAGCTTGACAACAATTAAAGAAAAGAACAAATCATCCTTATATTCAAGAAATCCTATAAAGTTATCATCAGTTAATAAAGCATGAAACTATAATATTGACTTAGGTTTCTAACATTAAGAGAAATCATGAAACTGACACACTTGCAAAAGAGGCAATGAAAATAACCAACATCAAACTCTCATATCTAAACTTATTTATAAATGGAACTTTATCTGTGTGTGTGTGTGTGTGTGTGTGTGTGTGTGTGTGTGTGTGTGTCCATTACATATAGACTCCGAAATGGCTGAACCGATTTTCTTGAAAATTTACACAGTTGTACTATAAGCGGTCTGCAAATGATCTTAGCTAGGTTTTGTGTTGAGGTACCCCCGATAAATATCAAAAATCAATAATCGAAAAGATTGCGTTATAGAAGGAGTGGTCCGATTTTAATCAAATTTGATACACTCATAGACAAAGACATAAGAAATGATATTCAGAAGTTTCAAGGTTGCAGTTCTTACAATAGTGCAGAAAATCGATTATATATGAAAGGCAAGATGTTTGTGTGTGTGTGTGTGTTTATCTGCCTGTATGTCTGTATTTTTTTCAGCCCTTTTATTTTAGTTTTTGCTTCAGGTTTGGCTCTAAATAGGTATAATTGTAGTCTCAGCCATGATACCATTTACTCAGAGGACTTATTTAGCCTTCAAAATTCAGTTTACGATGAAAAAAACTTATTTGATATCGATACCGGAAAATCAAAGTTTGACTTACATCCATTCATTTTTCTTTCAGTCTACGGTTTCGCTTTAACTGTAAACAACTATTGCTTTTTTTTTTTTTTCTAATCATTTCACACTGAGCAAGGCGGAAACGCCACTGATGTGCAGGGGGCTGCATAAATGTAAAAAGATTAATTAGAAAAGAGTGAGGAGTACAAACTAGTTAGAAAGGAACAATAGAAAGCTGAGAAAGCAGGTGCGATGACAGATACATAGGTGGAGAGAAAGGGAAGGTTATATGGGGGTGGAGATAGAGCTAGAGTCTAGTGGTTAGTAGATGAGTATTGACTTTGCATTTAAATTTCTGGAGGTTGTAGCCATCAGGAAAGCAAGAATACGGGAGCGAGTTCCACAGGCAGGAAGTGCGAGAGAGGAAGCTGCAAGAGTAGAATTATCATCTGCATTTGGCTAACCTGACTGTGAATGGGTGCAACCCAGTTGCCAGTCTGGTTGCACGAGTAAACACCTGTTGATGAGGCATCAGTGACTTAAGTTCGTCTGAGCAGAAGCCATGAAAGTATTTATAGAACAGACAAAGGGAGGCCACATTTCGATGATGGGGGAAGTGGCTGCAGTCGAGCCGCCAGATCAGTACCTATCACATTACAGACTCTCCTTTGGAGCCTGTCAAGAACACTGAGAAGAACGGCAGGGGCACCTGACCATAAATGGCAGCAGTACTCCATGCACGGATGGATGGTTGACTTGTATATATGCAGGATGGATTCAGGTGGAAAAAACATCCTGGATAGACATAGTGACCCAACCTTCTTAGCAGTAGATTTTGCTATGGATTCAATATAGTGGTTCCATTTGAGGTCTGAGGACAGGGTAAGTCCAAGGAGGCGTAGTGTATTACTCCCCAGGAAAAGAATCGCTTGGTCCATGCTTATGGGAGGCAGGAGAGGTTGCCTGTAATGCTTGGTCTTAGGATGAATTGAAGTTGACAAGCCACTTCTTGCCCCAGTTCACCACAGAGTGTAGATCCCGTTCAAGGTCAGCAGTGAGATTATGTCTGTCCACCACGACAGGTTTCTTACTGGTGCAGGAGTATATTGTAGTGTCATCTGCGTAGATGCCTACTTGGGACTTGATCTAATCTGGGAGGTCGTTGATAAAAATAAGGAAGAGCGTCGGGCCCAGGATAGAGCCCTGTGGGATTGAAAACATTTTATGTTCGTTTCTGTTCACTTTAAATCAAGATATGTTCTTCCACGGAAATTTTAAGTGTTGAAGAAAAATATTTTAGTCTTTCGTGCCAACATCCAAAGAGTCTGAGCTCCAGGACCATGGATTAGTTTTAAAGCTTTTATTACACCTGAGCAATGCCGGGCTATACTACTAGTTCAGATTATAAAAACAAAATTACAAAACACATCAAAATAAAATGACAAGCAATTTAGGACATGTTCACAAATAATAAACTATGAATATCAGCCGACAATAAGAAAAGTGAATGCAGAGCCATTGGCTGACAAGTTGGTAGACAAGACATATTGCTCAACAGAATAAGAATTGGATGCACTCACTTGACACACACACACACACACACACACACACACACACACACACACTTCACACACACACACACACACACACACTCACTTCACTTCACTTCACACACACACTCACTTCACACACACACACACACACACACTCACTTCACACACACACACACACACACTCACTTCACACACACACACACTCACACACACACACACACACACACTCACTTCACACACACACACACTCACTTCACACACACACACTCACTTCACACACACACACACAAGGCAGAAACTACACTTTGGTGTACCAACTGCAACCATTAAGCATATCTTGATAGAATGCAAGAAGCAAAATAAATACGTAGCAACACTTGGCAAGCACAAAATCTTAAGGTGCTTTTCAAAAATGTAACTATTACCAAAATAATGGGATATCTGAAGAAAATAAAATACTTCCAACTTCCATTGAAAATAAAATTTTGCAACATGTTTTGAAATATTCCTGAATAAAAATCCAGTTTCAGCATGAAATCACCCCCAGGGATTCAAATGCTGATAAAACTAATAAAATAATCAATTGATCCATTTTCTTTGGTCATTAATACACTAAACACCTACAATGTTTGCTATTCTCTTCTTGCTGAAAATATACAAATATCTCAGATAAAAAAAACCTTGTCAATTCACTTTCTCAAACAGTTTGATAAAAGGTTCTCAGGAATATCAGTTCATACAATTTTATCATGGGTAAATAATGCTGCAAAAATCATACATTTTTCTTTCAAAACTGAATCAGGAAACAAAAAAGAAGCAATTTTTATATACTTTCACATGTTTTACATTTAATATAATAACAATGGTTGACCCAAGCCTTGTTAGTAGAATTAGGTAGACAGAACTATTGGGAAGCTGTTGATGGTTGTACAAAGGGTTTGAAAATACTGGCCTCTGTATTTGTCTATATTTCTGAGATGAGGTAGTATTTACAGTATTTATGTTATTCAGACTATTGCTCTCATCTTTGTTGCCATTTGTACAGTTGTTGTATGCTCCGGCCTTCTTCAGGCGCTAGGAATTTTGAACCGAACCCTTTGTCTATATTTCTGAGATGAGGTAGTATTTACAGTATTTACATTATTTGGACTATTGTCCTTATTTTTGTTGTCATTTGTACGACGTTTAATAATAGATCATTCTATTTGTCTATATTTCTGAGATGAGGTAGTATTTACAGTATTTACATTATTTGGACTATTGTCCTTATTTTTGTTGTCATTTGTACGACATTTAATAATAGATCATTCTATTTGTCTATATTTCTGAGATGAGGTAGTTATTTACAGTATTTACATTATTCAGTCTATTGCCCTCATCTTTGTTGCCATTTGTACGACATTTAATAATAGATCATTCTATTTGTCTATATTTCTAAGATGAGGTAGTATTTACAGTATTTACATTATTCGGACTATTGTCCTCATCTTTGTTGCCATTTGTACGACATTTAATAATAGATCTTTCTATTTGTCTATATTTCTGAGATGAGGTAGTATTTACAGTATTTACATTATTCAGACTATTGTCCTCATCTTTGTTGCCATTTGTACGACATTTAATAATAGATCTTTCTATTTGTCTATATTTCTGAGATGAGGTAGTATTTACAGTATTTAAAGATAAGGACAATAGTCTGAATAATGAGAACAGTGTAAATACTGGACTCTTTCTATTTTTCACACCAGATAATGCGCTCTCTCTCCTATAAACTGTAACAAAGGCCAGCTCAGAATAGTTGTAGTATAAACCATACTTTGGCTTGGTAGATATACATAAATATGTCTGAGTAGGTGTCTGTAACTGGTATTAGGTACAAGTACTAGTAGTCTTTGGTATGTAGGTAAATTCTAGCTACCAAGTGCTTACTCATTTCTGCATACACCCATCTGTCAGGGCCGCTAGCCAGTCCCTGTTGCAGACATCTACTCAAACACATTTGTTTTTATTCTATACTCACAATACTGCAACTATGCTGATCAGACCTTAGTTACAGTTTCTTGGTGATAACTCACAATCTGGTGTGATCAACATTTTGAACAAGACCAGTATGCTTAAACCCTCAGTCATGATGACTTGTTATTTCATACTAGTAAAATCATTGAAAGTTTCACTCACAACTGGTGATATGGTTTTCTAGCACTTTCCAACAATGTCACATGCTTGGAGTCATTTCCATGACTAATTGATTATGGTGAGATTTGAACATGATTAGTTAAATAACTTCACATTTAAAATCAAGCGATTTTTTTTTTATTTTTTATTTTTTTTTTTTAAATCTCTTTCTCTTAAAAAAAAAGTGTGTTTTAAAGAAGATTGAAGCAAAAAGGGCCCATATTGTTAGAGAGGCCGTTCAAATTTTGGGGATGCATAATAAAGAAATGGAGCCTGGAGAATTTGACACAGAACATATTGAAGGCAAGAGAGAAACAGCAAGTAAACTGCTTAATGGGTTAGTTTAAATGCATAGAAGAACATGCACATATAAAAAGGCTAAGAGAATTTGGCACTCACAAGACATACTAAATGTAGGATTGATTGATTTTGTACAGCTTATCAAACTTCTGTAGGTTGTTTGAAGCCAGTATATATTTTCAAATTGTAAGAATTTTTGGGAGATATTTATGATAATCTTCTGCCCAGTTAGTCATGTCTCTTTCGAGACATGATCGTCCAAGCATGTTTTACGTATGGCACTTAACTGACTGAATTATGATTTATTGATACAAGTTCTATTAATTAGCCCATTGCTAAAAGGAAAAGAAGTGAATCCTCTCCAAGAATATTTGTACATGTGAATATAATGAACCTGACTGGAATTGGAACTTACCTCCGTTACTGAATGTAAGTGGGAAACAAAGGGAAACAGTAAGTAGCCTATCTTTTAATAGGCATAGATAGGCTCAGACTCCTTCCCTGTCTTCTGAATTGAGTTTCTGATTCTTTCTAAACTATTCTTGTTCTTTTTCACTCCCAGTAACCTCTTGCATCTTAGTGACATTATCACCTTAATTGGGGTGAATTGATTACAAAAATGATCAACCACATTCTGAAGGAAAAAAAAAGAAGGGGATCATGATACCATGAAATATGGTAATTAGAATATCTGATTTTTTATTGAAAATGCCAGAGTCTAATCTAAAAAAATGTTTTATTATGATCCGAAGGCAGATTGGCATGGCCAAAGATGCATTTCAAAAGCTAAGCAAGGTATTGAGAGACAGGAAGATTTCATTGGAGACAAAAGAGTACTGGACGTGGGATATCTGTCCTTCTGTATAGCAGTGAATGCTGGATGATCTCCTCAATGATGTAGGAGAGATTCAAAGCAACAGAAAAGTTGTTCTACAGAAAGATGCTGAGGATACCATGGACAGAACATGTGACCAACAAAAAGGTTTGAGAGAAGACAAATGAAAAGGAAATTTATACTTTGCAGCAGGAAAAAACAACTGATACAGGACAGAGGGAAAGAGAGACAGAGGTAAGCAGCACAAAATCTACTTGATGGACTTGAGCAGGTGCATGATGGAACAGGGTCTGGGAGTGATACCAAGAGGAAAAATATTAAGAGCAACAAAGAATGGGATAAGTGGAAATCCATGATCACCTACACCACTGGCCACAATTATTAGGCCACCCCAGCTTTTTAAAAAAATGATGTATTTCATATTATTTTTATTATTTATTGCCAAGTGGATAATTCTAAATGAAAATAGAATGGTTCTTTTGTTATTATTAGCAAAATTTTACAAGGCAGCCAGGAAGCCTTTGATTCGTCCAGCCAATAAGAAGAGGCTAACATGGGGAAGAGAGCACAAAAACTGGACACGAGAACAGTTCATTTGATGCACATGTTATTGTACAGTATTAACAAAAAGAAACATTCTATTTTCATTTAGAATTATCCACTTGGCAATAAATACTAAAAATAGTATGAAATACATCATTTTTTTAAAAAGCTGGGGTGACTTAATAATTGTGGCCGGTGGTGTACGTCCTGAAAGGACATGGTACATAAATAAGTAATAATAATAATAATAATAATATAGAAATCATTCATAATCAAATAACATTTGAAGAATGTTTTGAAGATTTTTTTGGAAGTTTTATTTTTCATACCATAAGAAAAAAAAATCATGACTTTTCAAGAGTTGTTTGGACTATTGAACTTTTTTATCACCTTGCTTCAAATGACCCTGTAGTATCATATGCAGAATAGTAGACAAGTATAAATAGAGAATAACTGGAGAAGTGGGGGGGGACCCCTGTCAAACCCAATTTTGAACCACTATTCTGTATATATTATGATGTGGAATGAAAGTCAACCTGCTTCTTTATTCTGATTCCATGTCACTTGGCAACTTTTACAAAATAGTAAAAAGCAACAATAAAATAAAATAAGACAGGCCAAAAATTAATAATGAAAATACAATCTCAAGTGTTGACTTATATCCCATTCCTTAAGTTGATCAATTAGACAAAAGGTTTTTGTTCATGCTAACAAACCAGTTTCATAATCCGAATGGCAATCAAAGTCAAGATAGTTGCACGGCTTTATTACCCAGTTTAGATACAATGGACCGAACCTTTTAGCTGCAGGTAACTTTCATTAATATTATATCAAAGCACACTGACCATAAAAATGAATAAAAAAAAAGAAAGAGTATTCAAAGTTAGAGAAAAGTTTTCAAATAAAGACAGGTTCTGTTGAGAACAGGACAGGTTCTGCAAGTTACCTACCTGCATACCTTAATATCCTTTCACAGGGCTAAGGAGAGCACGAGGATATGTCAATCAACATAAGGAATCAAAGGGTATTAAATATTGAAAAATGCAGGTAATAGAAAGGGTAGATATCAAGAGAAAGTGGGGAAGTAAGAAAAGAAAGAGAAATGAGTGGGAAGAATGAACTGATAGCAGAAGGAAAGAAAACTAGAAAAAAAGGGAAGAAAAGATGAAAGAAAGGAAAAGGGAAAGGGTAGGAGTAAGAATGAAGAAGGGTTTAAGGGTAGAAATGAAAGGAGAAAATGTTAAACAGAAAAAGAAAAGCATAGAGATGCGTAAAGTGTGTGGAAGGGAAACAATAGAGAGTTATTCTTATTTTATTCCTCAAGTGTTCAATATTATCTTCTACCTTTCATGCAGTTATTATTTCTGTGCACGTGTCATCATGAAACAATGAACAAAAAAAGACATTTATTATTTTAATCATTGAATCTAATATTCTAAAACCACAGTATATAAGAGTTGAAATCAGAAGAGAGAGAGACAGAGAGAAAGAAAGGGCCTACTGCACATGCTTCTATACCTAGGTTAAGAGGACGGGGGTCAGAATGACTAAAACCATCCTTTCTCATCACTTCCCCGACCCTATGTAACCCCCTGCGCAATAGTGGCAGTGGAATGCCTTGCTCGGGGTGAAACGATTAAAAAAAAATAAATAAATAAATAAATAAAGTTTTCTAGTCATTGTATCTTGTCCTTTTTGTCAACCATCTTTTCAGACCAAGTTAATCGGTTTTCTTAATGATGCATGGATTCTCATGTGACTGATCTGACCAGCATGAGAACCATACATTTTTTTGTCGCTTTTGCAGATCAAACACATCATCACATCATTCTCAGGGTGCAATTTCTTCCAGTTAAGTGATTGTGGCTTAAAAAATAACTCATTGGCCAGATTGTTACCCACAAAATAAAGCCATAACCATGGATGATTGTAGCAGTAGGCAAATTTTATTCTGTATTTGTCTATACTTCTGAGATGATGTAGTATTTACATTATTTACACTATTCAGACTGTTGTCCTCATCTTTATTGACATATTTTTGATGTTTCAGCTATCGGATATTCTGGCCTTCTCCAGTTGCTAGAAATTTTGTACTGAACCCCTTTATTTCAATCACTGGGGTATATAATTCTCATTCCATGTGCTGGCACTTCTGTAGTTATCTCCCTTTAACTCAACTCTCTAAGTTATTTGTTCACCACTGCTGTAGCCAGGTGTTGAACACACAACTCTTTAGGCTGGGCCATATATCCTTGAGGGAATCAGTGTATAAATTTTTTGGGACTAATAACTGTAATGTCTCCGTAATTATTTTTTACCAGGGTTCATATTGCAACCTTTGAAGCTAATGATTTTCTCTAGCACTTCATATTACTGATTCCCATATTGTATTCATTTCTATGTTTGGCTGACTTAGAAAATTTTTGTGGCCTAACATATGCACTGATTCCTTAAATTTACATTATTTCCAATGGTGTTCTCTATCAATAAGCATTCTGTATTCAATCTGTTAAGTGCCATACGTGATACACGCTTGGGTGATCATGTCTCGAAAGAGACATGACTGACTGCGCAGAAGATTATCCCGCAGTAGGTTGCCATTGCTTTCTGTGGTAGACTGGTTGCCGACCATGGCTATAGAACCCAATCTCTCCTGCTATTTAACCCATAACTGGAAGGAAGAGACGAATTAATACCTTTCCCAAGGGTATTTGCGCGTAAGTGAATACAATGGATTCAACTGGAATTTGAACTCGGCTCCCCGGTTTCTCGTTCCGAGCTGATATGTATTACTGGTTCCTATATTGTATTCATTTCTATGTTTGGCTGGCTTAGAAAATTTTTGTGGCCTTGTATATGCACTGATTCCTTAATTTTACATTATTTCCAATGATTTTTCTCTATCAATTATTTCAACTTCATCCCATAGCGGATGGTGATCCCCTTTCTTCCTTCATAGGTGATAAACTACACCTGATTTTTCTATCTTCCCCTCGTGTTATGGCCTTGCAATGTTCTTGCAGCCTTACCTTAAAGAAGCTGCACGTTTTCCCTTTATATGTCTTTCCATAGCTACGTGGAATGACACACACGCAGTCCTTAGTCATGTTCACCTCTGTTAGAGGTTTTACTTGGGAGAGGTAAGTGTAGAACCCTTTTTAAAGGTTCTACTCAGGTTATATGAACCACATACCCTTTGTATTTTCTCCAATGACACTTTCACACAGGGTAGGTAGACTGAGGCCGTTTTCTTTGTTATTCTCATGCACCCTCTCTTCCATGTTCGTCGGGGCTGTTGTCATATACCCTGGATATTTGTTACATTGTAGGGTACTGCTTATACTGACCATTTCTGGTTCATATGTCTCTGGGTCGCTGCTTATGACGTTTACTCCCATAATGCCAAATGAATACGAGGTTAGTCTATCCCTGTGATCGTTCACAAAAACTAAATCTTGTTGTGTTGTAGTTTTGTTATAATATATGTGTGTGTTTGAATATGAGAAATACTGACAGAAATTTAATTTTTTAAATGAAACTTCCTCCTTACTATTGGAATACGATGAGAATAAGGAAGATTCATCCCAGTGTACATGCCACCGTATATCTTAGCTGTAAATGCTTGGAGTATTGAATTTAGGAATGTATCTCATCAGAATATTTTCCATAGAAATTGCAGAAGAGTAGCAAGAGGCTTGTAACATTTTGTTTCTGAGAAAAAGATTGTTGGTTGGAAAATTTCTTCAAAAAATAACCAGTTCTTTCTTAGGAAATTCCATTGAAAGTTTTATATTTGAGCATAAAGGGATTATCATAGAAGAGGATATTGATATGTTATTGGTCTGACCAGGGTTGGATTTAGGTCTTAAGAGGACTCTGGGCTAATAGAATTTGGAGTCCCCTTCATCAAGTATGTTCAACCATTCCATACCATGTCTATAAAAAAAATAGCTATATTTTTTTTATATGATGTTTTTTTGGTGTTAAACATAAAACAATTCAAGTGAAATTGTTAATGATCTTGGAACTCGTTCAATTCATTTCATTAGTCAAATTGTCGAATTCTTTATCTAAATTGTACATTCAACAGAAATGTATCTAAAATGAAGAGTCTGTACTGAAGTCCTTGTTGTTAAATTCACTAGCAAATCATGTGAAACCATATGAAGATGGTGGTAAAGGAAACTGCACTTGTTACATGTCTGTGTTCAATGAAATGTAAAATTATATAAAACTAAAAAAGCTACATCAAAAAAAAAAAAAAATAAAAAAAAAAAAAATATATATATATATATATATATATATATATATACTAGCAGTATAGCCCGGCGTTGCTCGGGTGTAATGAAAGCTTTAAGACTAATCCATGGTCCTGGAGCTTAGACTCTTTGGACGTTGGCACAAAAGACTAAAAAGCAATAGTTGTTTCTAGTTAAAGCGAAACTGTAGACTGAAAGAAAAATGAATGGATGTAAATCAAATTTTGGTTTCCTGGTATCGATATCAAATTTTCTACACTATTGTAAGAACTGCAACCTTGAAACTTCTGAATATCGTTTCTTATGTCTTTGTCTATGAGTGTATCAAATTTGATTAAAATCGGAGCACTCTTTCTATAACCCGATTTTTTTCGATTTTCGATATTTATCGGGGGTACCTCAACACAAAACCTAGCTAAGAACACTCACAGACGCTTATAAATTTTCAAGAAAATCGGTTCAGCCGTTTCAGAGTCTATAGGTAACGGATACACATACACACACAGACACACACACAGAGACAAAGTTCCATTTATAAATATGTTTAGATTAGATATATATTTTTTAAAATAACTTTAATCCAAAAGGAAAAGCAGGAAGGTAAATCCCAAAGACCCGATCCTAATTAATATTAATATTTTAATATTAAAAAATGATACAGATGGAGAGCTCAATGTAATTAAAATTACAGAGCCAATTATAAATAGATATATGGTTCTACAAATCGATACTGAGAAAACTATGGACTGAACATGTGAGCAATAAGGGAGTTTTAAAGAAAATAGAAATTAAAAGGACACATACTTATAATCAGAAAAAAAAGCTATTAAAATCTGTAAGTCACATGAGAAATTAGGGCTTGGAGAATTGAACACCCACAGGAAATATTGAAGGCAAAAGGTATAGAGTGAAATAAATTAATTTGGGTGAATGGATAGCAGACCAGGAATAAATACAGCTGGTAAAGATGTAAATATTGTTTAGAGTTACAGTGGATGGTAAATTGTGGAGAACTATGCCCAGCCATCTCCTGAAGAGGTATCATCATCATCTCATCCTTTTTACATCCAATGGTGTGTAGGGCAGCAACTTTTTGTTACTGTTTCTGCAACACTGTTTTTTATGGGGCCCTGCTCCCAACCCCCAAACCTGGAGGGCCAGTGGGCCATTCTTGGTCCCTATGTTTACAGCACCTGGTATTCCCAAACGGTCACCCATCTAAGTACTGGCCAGGCCCGATGTTGCTTAACTCCAGTGATTGGATGAGAACCAGTGCATTCAACATGATATAGCCGTAGGCTATATATATATATATATTTTTTTTTTTTATAACTTTAATCCAAAAGGAAAAGTAGGAAGGTAAATCCCAAAGACCCAATCCTTATTAATATTTTAATATTAAAAAATGATACAGGTGGAGAGCTCAATTTGTGCTATTATCTAGTCAACCATTTTCCTAATAGACACTGGGACCATGCTGAACAATTCTCCCCTTTAGGAGTTGAGTGGGTGCCACCTATCTTCACACTGACATTTAAATAAATAAATTATGGGATTAGTTAGTGAATTAACAGGTGCAGAAGATGGTTGCACTCAGAAGAATTTGTAAAAGTTAACAAGGTTTTAGGTTTTGTGTGTATTTTTAAATTAAATTGTGAGTTCAAAATATAAACAAAGATAGAAGCATAGAAAAAATGTTGAGTTTCTGCTATGGACGCTTATTTCTTTAATGTTGACTGTATCGAGACAAAGTTAAATATCTCTTCTTGAGTAGATCCGTTTTCTGTTTTTTGGTTCATAAATTATTTATGGGAAGTAAGGATAAGGACAGGTAAGGACTCATGCTGAGTTGAGATCGTCAACTCCAAACATCCAAACAATATTATTAGAAAGTGGAAAGAAAAAGATTGTCCTTTCAAGAAGTGGGGTCATAAAATCACACATGTGACCAGAGACCCTTTTTGGTTTCTTTATAACTTACATCATGGGGAAAAAATTTTTTTTTTTTTTTTCATTATTATTTTATTAATTGATTTTATTTAATATTCCCTCAAATTTAGAATCACAAAAGTAAAGACACAGGTATCTTATACCTTATTAAAACATTAACCTTTATCTTACGCCCTAATAAAATGTTAACCTGTATCTTATACACTATTAAAACATTAATTTGTATCTTAAACCCTATTAAAACATTAACCTGTTGATGAATGCTAACCCCAGAATGATGGCCTTATCTCAGATCCCATTTGAAAAATGTAGGCAACAGATAGCCTTATTAAGGCTATCTGTTGCCTACAGAAGCTTGACATTTCTAAACATGAAACAACAAGTAGTTCAAGCTAACCATGTAGACTGTAAAGACGGGTAATAAAAATTTTCATTAAAAGGATAAATGTTAGAAATTTTCAGCCTTGGGGATGAAAGCCATTGAAAACATGTCTGGATAATAGCTTCAACTCTTGCCTGTATTTCCAATCAATTTCTGTTTAATCTGACGGCAGGTTCAACATAAGCTGAAAAGATTTGGACAGCACCCATCAGCTAAAGAGACCAGAAAGGCTCCAGTCTCTCCACATGTCCGTTAGTAAGCCAAAGCACTCACTGCAGATAATCTTAAAACTATTTAGCTCCTTGAACTCCTAATCCCCTCTTATATAATCTTAGTGTACCTTAGATATGACAGGCATGGCACATGCCATGTGTAGTGCTTGATGGATGAATCACTAAAGAGCTTCTGTGAAAGTCACACAAACTATAAACAGTGAAAAAATAATTTTCTTTAGATGTAAGATCTTTCTTTGATTATCATAAGGGAGAATTACAAGGCTGTCCAGATGGTTAAATGACATATAGATTTTTAAATAATAAAAAAAAAATAACATTTATAAAGTACATGATCACAAACCATACAATAATGCGATTGAAATTTCAACTGGTAGTAACTTATTTTCCTGTATAAAATATAAGGGTAACCGTATTCATGGCTTCTGCTCCGATGAACTTAGCTCACTGGTGCCTCCTATATATGAATTTACTCCGAGCCACAAGATTAGCAACTAGGTCCCACCCTTTTACTGTGAAACCAATAAATTGTAAACTCAAATACTACTCTATCAGCTTCTTTTCTCACACTTCCCGCCTGTGGAATTCCCTTCCATTTACTTGCTTTCCCGACAGCTATAAATTCCAAGAATTTAAATGTAAAGTCAGTAGTCATCTCCTATCTCACTAACCTGCTTTCTCTCTCTCATGCTCCTTTCTCCGTCCACTCCACTCTCATTAGTATTCTCATCCTTCTCTGACCCACTTCCTGACACCCACTATAACCTGTCACTCTTTTTTTTATAACTTTCCTGCAAAACAGTGGCAGTAAAATGCCTTGCATGGGGTGATATGATTATTAAAAAAAAAATCATGATGTGGGTATAAAGTGGGAGGGGTCAATTCTACATTACAATCAATATATAAACGGATCCCTCACTTTATGGCCACATTCATCCTTTTCTTACCCTTTTCCTGACACCCTTATAACCTGTCACTCTTTCTCATAGCTTTCTTCCTATGTAAACCGCTGCAAAACTGGCAATAAAATGCCTTGCTTAGGGCAATATAATTATAAAAAGAAGACAAATTCTATGCTATTAATGTGGATACAAAGTGGGGGTCAATCTACATTACAATCAATATATAAACTAATCCCTCACTTTATGGCCACATTCATCCTTCTCTTACCCACTTCCTGACACCCCCTATAACCCGTCACTCTTTATCATAACTTTCCTCCTATGTAACCCTCTGCAAAACAGTGGTAGTAAAATGCCTTACTTGGGGGGATATGATTATAAAAACCAAGAATTTTGTATGAAATCTTAAATATAATTTTTAAAAAATGGATGATACTTAGTCAGATGTTTAGAGAGAGAGGCAACATTTCAGTGGTTACCATAGGTAATTCTTTTTAGTAGATATACTCATGTATATTTGTTGCCACTTTGGAATGATTTCACACTTAGTGACATCCATATAAGAACAACTGAAGATTTAGTTGAATGGCGTTTTCATTAATTTTGTAATAAGAAGAATAACATTTGGTTCTATTTTACGCTTTAATAGAAAATTTAAAAAAATTAAACTAACATTAATATTTGTTTATTTTACCTTAAAGAAAAACAACTAATAAAAAATAAAATACTATGAATGCAATTTTCTTTATGAATAGCAACAATATTAAGGAAAAATATTAAAGTAACCTTGTGAAATAATAATGGTAATTTATTTCAATATATTTCAAAGTAATAAAAACAAGCGTAGAAAAACATCTTTGAAAAGATGTATATCTGTCAAAAACTAGACATTAACTTTCTGTAACGTTGTTTTTTTTTATTTTAATAAGCAAATCATAACGGTTCACTCAATAACAAAAAGAAAATTTTGTAAAAAAGAATCATATGTTTAGCTTTTAGAAACAAATATGCAGGGCGTAAAAAGAAATCATTTTTGAAATGTAACACTTTTGCTTTTTTTTTAAGAACATTGAATAAACTTTTAATAGTCAAATATTGAATAATAATCTTTTAACAGAAAATGCTGAATCAGTGACTATTTAGTTAATTTTTTCTCCATATTTTTGAAAATCTTTTGAAGATTGGCAACTAGGTCCCATCCTTTTACCATCAAAATAGTCAAAATGTAACTGCTGTTTCTACTCTTCTTAACAGTTTCTCCTTTTGCACTTCCCGTCTGTGGAAGTTCCTTCCCCAATACTTGTTTCCCCAATGGCTACAATCTCTAAAAGTTTCAGTGCAACATCAGTTGCCATCTTCTATTTTCTTGAATCCCAACTTTCTCTTATCGTTTTTCTTCTACACCCCCAGTCATGTATTCCCTCTTTTTTTTCTTTCCTTTTCTCTTGCTGTAACCTCCTGCACACCAGTGGCGGTATTGGTTTGCTTGGCATGAAATGATTATGAAAAAAAAAAAAAATAGACAAATGACAGCAAGATTTCAGCAGCTGTAACATGAATTTACTTGTGTTACTAGATTGGCAACTAGGTCCCACACTTTTACTGTCAAAATAGTCAAATGTAACCACCACTTCTACTCAATCAGTTTCTTCTTTTGCACTTCTCGCTTGTGGAATTCCCTTCCATTTATTTGCTTCCCCAATAGTTTTTCTTTTACATCCCCAGTGACATGTTCCCTCTTTCTTTTTCTTCCTGCACACCAGTGGCAGTATTGCCTTGGAATGAAATGATTGTAAAAAAAAATACCCAGGAAAAATGCCAGAGCAGCAGGATTAATAATGCTTTTACAATATCAAAAATAAATATTGAATTAAATATGTAGAATTTAATTATAATTTAATTAACAATAAATTTATCTAAAAAACTCTTAAATGTTATTTAATTCATTTTGCAATCCAAAAATATCACATTTGCTTCTATTTTATGTTTAATGGTAGATTTGAACTAAACTAAAACGGTTTAATGTTGAAAATAAAAACACAAATTACTCATAAAAGAGTTAAATTTTATCAATGAGGCATTTTTCCTGGGTATTTTTTTTACAATCATTTCATTCCAAGCAAGGCAATACTGCCACTGGTGTGCAGGAAGAAAAGAAAGAGGGAACATGTCACTGGGGATGTAAAAGAAAAACTATTGGGGAAGCAAGATCAAAGAAAAATATTAAAATAGCTTTGTGACCAATGACAAATAATGGCTTTTCATTTGAATTTTACATGAATAAATTATGCAGTAAAAATAAAAACATGTGTAAAAAAAAAATAAACCTTTGGAAAATCTAAATCTCATGGAAAAAAGCAAAGCATATTTGTTTTTTTGTTTTTTGGGGGGGTTTTTTGTCGGGGAAGAAACTTAAAAACTTTAAGTGAAAAATATTTTTAAAAAATTTTATTTAATAATGTTAAATATAAAGCTTAAAATTTAAAGTAACAAGAAGACCAGAATTCCTAAATACCATTTTGCATAGTGAATTACAAACCCAAAAGTTTCTTTTTGCAATTTACATAAAAAAATATTATATTAACTAAAAATAAAATAAATAGATTTTATAATTACTTCAATGAAATAAGGTAAATGATATTCCAAATATAAGGAAACATTTTTTAAGCCAACAACATTGGAATAGCTAACTGAAACTAAATTGCAACATTCAATCAAGGAACGTTTAAAACAGACACCAGATCTGTTCCTTCTATGAATTATGAATTGGCCATCTAATATAGAACACCAGATGTGCGTTGTAGTGCATTGAATATCAGCTCGGAACGAGAAATCTGGGAGCCGAGTTCAAATTCCACCTGAATTCATTGCATTCACTTACGCACAAATACTCTTGAGAAAGGTATTAATCCATCTATTCCTTCCAGTTATGGGTTAAATAACAGAACAGATTGGGTTCTATAGCCATGGTTGGCAACCAGTCTACCACAGAAAGCAATGGCAACCTCCTGCGGGATAATCTTCTATCCAGTCATTCATGTTTCGAAAGAGACATGATCGCCCAAGCGTGCATCACGTATGGCACTTAACTAACTGATAGAACACCATGGGCAGTGAGGAAAGTAAATAAAGTCAAATTGCCAGGTCAGGACTGATACCTTTGCAGATTCTGCTTTGGATTTTATCAAGAATCTCTGAATATATAGCAAGAGCATCAGAGTAGATGTGGCAGCAATATTCAAAGCAAAGATAGGTGGTAGTCTTGTAAATATGTAAGATAAATTCTGGCAAGAAAAATTGTCTAGCTTAACACAATGAACCAACTTTCCCTGCTTCAGATTTCGTACTTGATTCAAATATACTCTTTCCACATGTCATCAAAAAACGTTAGTCCAAGAAAGTGCAATACATCACTCTCCTGGAAATTAGCATCGGCCATGCAAAGTCAAAAAAGGTTCTCTCAGACAATTAAAAGAGAGCAGTTTTGATTGGGAGGCGTTGATATTAACAAGCCTCATTTAGATTGTAAGATGTTTTTTTAGATCAGCTACCAATTTGGCCTTATTGAACTGATCAGACTTACGATTAAAATTAACAAGCCATTCCTTGCCCCATTTAACAACAAAGTGTCAGTCATTTTTGAGATCAGCTGCCAATTTGACCGTATCAAATCAAACTTACCAGTAAGACAAAAATAAATAGTTGTGTCATCAACAAGCTGAGATCTGATGACATCCAGAAGGTCATTTATGAATATTAGGTACAACATAAGTTTAACAGTTCAAGAATAGAGAATAGGGAACACTTGCTTTAATGCAAAAAGATGTAGAAGAGTGGCCATTCAAGACAACTTTCATTCCATGATTTAATAAGGAAGATTGAATCAGTCTATACCATAACCTTTCAACTTGTAAAAAAAATAGTATGTTTGTCAATCAAAAGCAACAGCCTGAGCTTCACCATTCTTATCTAAAGCATGATAAACTCTTTCAGCAATAATCAGTAATACATCAGCAGTTGACCTAGAGAAGTGAAAACCATATTGCGTATTTGAAAGACTGTTGTGGAGTAAATAATATGCCCAACTTCCCATAATACAAATGAACCAGGTTAGATACCTTAAATAAAGAACTCTAAGTGAGTCAAAAAAACCTGTTGGATTTTAGTGAAGGGTATTTCTAACAGACATCATGGCAAGTATCCTAAGAAAAGCTTAATATTATAACTGCTAGAAATGATTTATAACAGTGGTGATAAGGATATCAAAACTCATATAACAAGTAGGAAAAACATTTTTTTGGCTTCAACAAATGTTAATAGTGACGATGAGAATTAAGAACCACATTGGTTTAATTTTTTTCTCTTTTGTGTATGAAAAAAAAAGAAAGAAAAAAAACATATATTCTTCAAATATGGAAGAAATATTAGAAACTCAGCTGGTAAAATATAGCAACATTAGTAGCTGTTGGCTCTCCAGAAACAACAAAAATTAATGGTAATAATTTAGAAGAAGAAAAAAATTCCCCCAAGTGCTTTCACTCCTGACATGGTGGCAAATGCCATATCTGGATTCACATACAATTCAAATGATGTTATTACTTTTTCCACTAATTTTAGATGATATAAGCAACTAGGAAAACAAGAAAAGCAGGAAAGCAAGAAGAATCTACACATTATTGTAGAGTTTAGAAAGATCAGGAGCACATTTCTTAAGGATTACTGCAGAAATACCATCACATCCACATGTATATATTTTAGTTTTGGTTCTAGCATTCCCAAAAATTCCAGGATGTAAGCAGCAAAATCATGTGTGCCATATTGACAACATCGAGTTCATGATAATGATTTGGACATTTTATTCATAATTTTGATCATTTCTATACAAAAACAAATTTTAAATTATTTTGTTTCTTTTTTAACTACTTCCTTTTTTGTTTTAACTTCCTGTGTACGGATATATTTTTGGGCTCCTTCCGTTATATGAATTTTTGTAACATATTTGAATTAATAAATTTTTGTTTTGGATCGTTGCTGCTGAAGCAAGAGTTTTCTCGCTAAAATAGCTATTCAACAAAATGTAATTTTTGAAATTTATTGATATATATATGTATATCCAAGTGAATAAGGAATGAAAAAAAATTGACAACATTCAAAACATTTTAAAAAAGTGCTCGATATACAATATAGAGCTGTGAATATTTATTATAAATTATAGTTTAGAATGTGTATAAATTATTATCTACTACAAAGTGTACATTTTGTTTCGACATTGGAACATTTCAACCTGATGAAACATTAACATTTCAATGTCGAAACAAAATGTACACTTTGTAGTAGATAATAATTTGTACATGTTCTAAACTATAATTTATAATAAAATATATATATAGTACGTATTAATAAATGTACTTATTATTCCTCACCAGTAACACAACTTGGAGTTTAAACTCCAAGTCATGATACCAGTGTTGAATAATATGTATGTTTATTAATATTTTCCATTTGTAATTATATATTTATTAATATATACTTAATAGTCATTTGTAATTATATTTATTAATATATGCTTAATAGCTCTGTTATATTACATTGAGAACTTTTTTAATAACATCAGTACTCTATGTGCAATACCTTATTTCTTATGGGTTTTTGAAGATGGATTTGTAATATTTCATTTATTATTATTTATTAGGTAGACATAAGCAGGATTCATGAAGAATGGATCTGTAAAAAAATGGTGAAGTAATTTAACGTTTTAAGTGAGTGTTTAGAGTTAATAGTAATGCTATTATTATGTTTTCAAAATATTTACTCCTTAAAGGGTTATGTTTTTTTTTAGTTAAGCTAAAATTAGTTGAAATCAAACTTATGTCTTTTGATGTAAAACAAGAGAGACCATTTGTCTAAAGGCAAGAATCTTTTGTGTTTGTAGAAGCAGATTTTTAAATATTTCCTCCCACATACATGTTTAGGATGTGCGTTGTGGTGCAGTGGATATCAGCTTGGAACAAGAAATCAGGGAGCCGAGTTCGAAATCCAGTTGAATTCCTTGCATTCACTTACATCCTTGAGAAATGTATTATTCTGTCCCTTCCCTCTAGTTATGGGTTAAATAACAGAACAGATTGGGTTCTATAGCCTTGGCTGGCAGCTAGTCTACTGCAGAAAGTAATGGCAACCTAGGGCAGGATAATCTTCTGCCGAGTCAGTCATGTCTATTTCAAGACATGATCGCCGAAGCATGTATCATCTATGGCACTTAACTGACTGGCACATTTTTGCACTGTAGACACTTTGTCTGATAAATTCCAGCATTTAAAAAATGTATAAATCAGACACTTATTAAATCCATGAATTCAACTGGAATTCAAACATTATCGTGTAATGCATATTGGCACTGAATGAAAAACTGGAGAGCAGAGTTTGAATTCCAGTTGAATTCATTGCATTCTCTTATGCACAAATACCCTTGGAAAAGGTATTAATTCATCTCTTCTCTCTCCAGCTATGGATTGAAGACTTTTGACTGATGTCGATTTATCAAGGCAGCACCAAAATTCAGATTGGGTTCTATAGCCTGGGTTGGCAACTAGTCTACAGTAGAAAGAAATGGCAACCTACTGTGGAAAAATCTTCTTTCTAGTCATTCATGACTCTAAAAAGACATGATCACTCAGGCATGTATAATATATGGCACTTAACTGACTAATATTTATTAATAATTTAAATTTTATCTCTGTTATTTTACATCAATCACTATTTTATATATATATATATATATATATATATATATACACACGCACACACACACACACACACATTAATAATATATACATATATATATATTTATATACATGTTGGTAATTTATTACCAACATATATATATTTGTTGGAAATATATATATATATATATATATATATATATATATATATATATATTCTAATGAATATGGATACACCTTGTCCCCCCCCCTCACTGAAATGTGATTGGCTGGTATCAGCCATAAACAGACATGGAAGACAAAGATGTTCAGAGTGAGTGAGAGAAATCTATCACTAGAGATCTACTGACTATGCCCATGTCTCAGGACACTGCATACTATGATTATGACTACAGACTAGATTGTCCTACGGATTACATTTGCCTGAACCACATATTAACCTCATATTGATATACAGTGTAACCCTGTTATATCCGGGGTTTCTATCATATCCAGGTTTGGTCTGTTTTATATACATTACCACAGGCTCTAATTCGGGACCAGAGAAAAATCTCTTATATCCGGGTTTCGCTTATATCCGGGTTATACTGTATATTCTTTTACAGGACATATATATATATATATATATATATATAACAATAATAATGATACTATTAATAATTGTTATAATATATTTCAGTCCATCTCGAAAAACCCACTAAGAATAAACAAGGAGGGGAAAAAGGAAAATAAAAAAAAGAAACAAACGAAGTACTTGAACATACGTCAAAATACTCATAGAAAAGAAAAAAACAAAAAAAAACCCCGAGAACCCTAACACTAAAGTGCTCAATACAATAGTAAAGCTACAAATAAGAATCTAACAAAGAGCCAACAAACCTAACTAGGTTTCACCCAACGGCTCGTCAGGGCAACCCAACTTGCTCTGATGAGCCGTTGGGTGAAACCTAGGTAGGTTTGTTGGCTCTTAGTTAGATTTATTCTGATATAAAGAAAACTTTACCAACATGTTTTGTTCCTTTGAGAATATTTCTCAAGAATATTTACCTTTGATAAGGTTAGTTAGGGGACAAAACATTTTCTTAAAGTAAAGCTTTTTTGTCTTATTTATTTTGTCTTTACAGATATATGTATATCTTGAAATATTTTTAGAATCTCTTCTTGATCAGACCAATAACATTACAGCACTTTTATATATTACACCAAATATATATGTAATATTTTTCTGTAACTTTTTATTGTACTTCTTAGATCTGCTAAATACCAGTTGGCAGTGTCTTTGTTATGATTATAATGAACTGTTCCAATGCATTTATAAAGCCAGAAGGTAAAAATAAGTTACTCTATTAGAATAAGTTTTTTTTAAATATGTTTTTCTCAATTATTATTTTCATACTCTTTTTCTATTAGTATTAAAATAATAATTGAGAAAAATATATTTCCATCTGAAAATCTAATTCTATTAAAGACTTGAGAAAATACGAGTAAATTTGTATAGTACAAGTGAGAGTAAACAGCTATGAGTAATGAAATGAGGAACTTCTAAAGAGTTCAGATATCAACCTATTTGCTTGTTCGACTGTATTCAGTCGGTTCTATAGAAGACAGATCCAAAAGCAGGAGCCATACTGTAAACTGGCAATCTGATTTACTGTTTCCAAAATAGTTTACTTTATCAAAGACTTTTGACTGATGTAGATTTATCAAGGCAGCACCAAAATTCACTTTTGATCTTTTAGGTTTTTTTATTTTAGAAACCATATCAAAGTACTTCTCATTGCACAGCTGTTTAAAATCAACCAAACACTTTAGTACAGGGGTCTCAAACTCAAGGACACAAAAAAGGCTATAATGTGCTAAGGGAGAGCTGCAATGGACCAGACGCAGGGGACCACAGACTCTATGATTGGGTTCTCAACCATGGGGTCCACAGACACACAAAGCTGAATTAAATCAGGAATTTTGAATGATAGGAATTGTGACAATGAGACCCAGGGAGAAAGGAGTTTTCAGTAAGGCAAGATTTCATATGTTGTCTAATAGTTTGTCTTTAGTTTATTAAGTCAGTCAAAGTACACACTTGAACGATCATGTCTCAAAAGAGACATGACTGACTGGGCAGAAGATTATCCCGCAGTAAGTTGTCATTGCTTTCTGCGGTAAACTGGTTGCCAGCCCCAAGGTTATAGAACCCAATTCACCCTGTTATTTAGCCCATAACTAGAGGGAAGAGAAAGTGAATGCGTAAGTGAATGCAAGGAATTCAACAGGAATTCAAACTCAGTTTACCGATTTCTCATTCCGAGTTGATATCTGCTGCACTACAACGCACATCCTTAGTTTATTAAGTACAACTTTGAAAAAAATGGTTAATTTCTCAAATATAGAACAATCGACATCCCTATTTATCCCAAAATAAAAATATTACCACTTTTCCTCCATGGCATAGTTGACAATTTTCATCATTTTTGTTTTGTTTGTTTCAATTATAGGGAAAGATATTAGAATAATCCAGAAACTATATGATAACAAACCACCTGCATATTATTAGAAAAGGAATTCAGTAAATATAACAAAATAGAAAAAGATTTAAGTCAAAAAGTTAAGTTTAAGTTTTCTCACTGGACTTATTCAACCTATCAAGATGATTTTAAGAGAATTAGAATTCATACTATTTCATTATTGGGTGGCCACAACTGTTATTGTGCCCTATCTACATTGGAATGAACTCTTCCTCTTTCATAAATATTAACCTGTGAGACTTGCAGGAAGAGGCAGTTGAGATGCAGTGTAACTTGACAGTTCAGACAGACACTTCTATCTGCTAACTAATAACACACTTATTTTGTATATATGTTCTGTTATTCTAATACACTGGTTCAACCTACCTTCTTCCTTTCGTGTCTTTCTTCCTGGCCCTAACAAGCCACAACAGCAACTTTAACAACATAATGTATGCATGTGACACTGTATTGATAGCAGACGTAGAAAGGAAACTACAAGAACTCCTACAGAAAGTAGTAAAGGAAAACAAAAAGAGAACATGTGGTTGTTAACGAAAGAAACAGTGCAACATGCAAATTACAAATTGGAAATACCAAAATCAAAGAAATACAAAATTTTAAATATCTAGGCAGTGTTTGTCTGTATTTTTGAGATGAGGTAGTATTTGCATTATCTACACTGTTCAGGATCTGTCCATTTATCTGAGATGAGATATAGTAACTATTTACACTATTTACATTGTTTGGACTGTTGTCCTCATCTTTATTGCTATATTCACAATGTTTCGGTTGTTGTATGCTCCGGCCTTCTTCAGGATTTGTCCATTTATCTGAGATGAGATGTCATAACTATTTACACTATTTACATTGTTTGGACTGTTGTCCTCATCTTTATTGTCACATTTACAAAGGTTTGGCCATTGTATGCTTTGGCCTTCAACTGGTGCTAGGAATTTCAAACCAAACCCTTTATTTCAATCACTGGAGTATATCATTCTCATTCCATGTACGATACCACTTCCAGATGCCATGTAGTTATCTCCCTTTAGGTTAACTCTCTAAATTATTTGTTCTCCACTGCTGTAGCCAGGTATTGAACTCACAACTCTTTGGGTCAAGTCACTGGAACTAACCAATGCCTATATCCACTGGGCTGTGTGTCCTTGAGGAGATTTGGGAAGGGTTTTAACGGAAGATGGAAAAGGTGTTACTGAAATCTGTAAAAGCTTTTGGATAGTGAAAGAAGCCTTCCGAAAGCTACGTAAAGTAAAACTTTTGATAGAAACAAAGAAAAACGTATGGAACTGTTATGTAATATTTGTCCTCCTCTATAGTAGTGAATACAGGACAATCTCCTCACAGAGGAAGAAGAGACTTGAAACAACAGAAATGTAGTTCTACAGAAGGATGTTGAGAATACCATGGACTGAGCATGTGAGCAATGATGAAGTTTTAGAGAAAATGGAAACAAAAAGGACACTTATACTTAACATTAACATCAGAAAGAATTGACATTTCTAGAACAAATATTGAAGAAAAAGGTTTGAAAAATTTGATACTCACAGGACAGATTGAAGGCAAGAGAGATAAAGGAAAGCAGTGCATAACCTACCTAGAGAGCTTAAGTAAATGGATGGTAGAGCAAAGTTTAAGATAACAAAAGGAAAAAAATATTATTAAGAGCTACAAAGGACTGGAAACTGTGGAGAGCCATGATCACTAATGTTTTGAGGGGACACAGCACATAGAAGATGTAATTGATTAAAAACATATCCTTAAAGTCTTCTCTCAAACCTCTAACATGATTTTCTGTTGTGTTAGTTGCCTTTTGTCTTTTGCTTCATGTACCCAATCCGTCGAATATGAGATAAAGATCTACCCTCTTGCCATGGGCCTACAACTCTACATCAATATGAGTAGCCAAATTTATCCCTTTACATTTTATATTAAAAAGTATAGTGTATATAAAAATTCAATATTTTTCCTAATATGAGTTGACAAATTCATTTTTTTGTTATATAATTTTTAGAAAAGACAGAATATGAGTCAAGGTCAAAAGTTACATTTATACTCTCTGAACATTAAAAATACATGGTCAGGTTTTCTTTTCTTCCCAGGAGATGAACAAACAGACCCCGTTGATCTTAAAACTGATTCACTCTCTATTAGTAAGTTAAACTTAGTACTGCTACTGTTACTGCAAACATATGGAAGGGCTGAGTGATAAATTTATTAACCTTATTTAAATTTTCAGAAAAAAAATCCTGAGTGCCTCCTCTGTTAGTATCTTAGTTAAAAAAACAAAAAAAACTCACCATATCCAGGCTCACCATCAGGTTGTATTGGATGGGAGCATCTTTGATTATTTCCATGAAGTAGGTAGAGTTTTCGGATATATGATGGTGACTGTCCTATATTCACAAAATCCCTGCAAGGAAGCAAATCAAACAATGGCACACAGAGCCTTATCAGTTAACAAGTGGCCTGAGTGGAATAACGTCTTTGTAAATTTTAGTTCGTATATGTGAGGTAGCTTGCTGTAATGCTGTGACAACTACCTGTATGTTTTAGGTGGAGAGTGATTCTTGTTCTTGATTCGTATTTGCGACAGTTTTTATTCTGGTTTTATTGTTGGATCTTTCTTTACTGTAGCAACCATTTTTAATGAGGTCTTTGAGTTTTTCTGTATATTCTTTCATGTCGATCACTACAGTCGCATTGCTTTTTTTCGGGTGGTAGCATGATGATGATGATGATGATGATGATGTCATCCCTCTGTAGGTTTTTGATTGCCGCCCCCCCCCCCCCAGTTTTGTGAATTTTGATTTGTCTAGCTTGGCTTTCTCCAGTATCTGTCTCACATTCTATCTTATCTCATCCACCCAAGTTTGAGGAATATTCCAGGCTATTTCTTCGATTGAAGAAATGATGTTCCAGTATGGTATCCCCTTGCAAAGTCAAGACCCTTGTTCTCAAATTCTCAAAAATAACTCAAATTAAGTTAAGCATTCCTGAATTTCTCTTGATGTAAAATCATAATTGAAATTTGTTTGTATTTTGTTCCATCAGCATTTCATGTGAATGATTCCATCAATAAAAACATTATATAGTCTGAAAAATTTGAAGGACTGAATTTTCCTATCTTTTTTTTATTCAATTACTCACCATTTGTCAGTTTACTACCAACTAAAACATTACATCACCATCTTTCTACTAATCCATTCTGAATCACGAATCTAACTTACTACTTACTTCTAACAATACATAAAAATAAATTAAATAATACTATTTCGAAATAATATTCTTAATAAGCATAATATTCTAAAATAAAGACAAGAGAAAAACTGTATTTTAAATCACCTACACGTTTCGTCCTGTGATGGACTTTATCAAGGCAAAAAGACGAAATGAGCTTTATTCTAAATTACGTATCTATAAACAAACAGTGTTGGCAACCACAAAGACACTCACAAATCATTTCAAAAGATTAACAGAATATTTTAGTTTTTAGAATTCCTTCATGTGTAGTGCAAAGTCACGAGATGTTAAAATGAAGGGAATTCAATGGTCAAATTCCCTTCATTTGATCTCCGAAAAAGCTTTAATAAAAGGAAACACGTTAGATTAAGATACAATCTCTGAAAAAGCTTTAATTATAGTGAAACATGTTAGATACGATCTGTGAAAAAGCTTTAATAAAGTGGAACATGTTAGATTAAGATACGATCTCTGAAAAGGCTTTAATAAAAGTGGAACATGTTAGATTAAGATACGATCTCTGAAAAGGCTTTAATAAAAGTGGAACATGTTAGATTAAGATACGATCTCTGAAGAAGCTTTAATAAAAGTGATATAAATAATGTGATGAATATGCATATGTCTTGGTTCCCCCTTACAGTCATATGATTGGCTGGTGTCAGCCATAAATACAGACTAAGGCAAGGACGTATATAGGTCTATGGCCATAGGACTACATCTATTGACTACACCTATTGCATAAGCCTACATCTCAGCATACTGCATACGACTATGACGAGTACCGGTCAATGATGGCTACTTGCTAGATTGTCCTACCCGGTTACATTTGCCAAAACCGCTTAGCTACTTCAAATAATATATATATATCCCCCTTTCTGAGACATATCATAAAGTGAAACATGTTAGATTAAGATATGTTTCTTACTTTGCTTTTCTACTTTATTTTAATCTATGGACAGTATGAGATAGATATAAAGAGTTTTTTTTTTATAATCATATTGCCCCAAGCAAAGTATTTTGCTGCCACTGTTGTGCAGGGGGTTACATAGGAGTTATGAGAAAGCGTTACAGGTTATAGGGGGTGTCAAGAAGTGGGTAAGAGAAGGATGATTGTGGCCATAAAGTGAGGGATCAGTTTATATATTGGTTTTTATGTAGAATTGATCCCCCATTTACATCCACATTATAAGAGTATAGACATTTTTTTTATAATCATATCGCCCCAAGCAAGGCATTTTACTGCCACTGTTTTGCAGGGGGTTACATAGGAGAAATGTTATGAGAAAGTATGACAGGTTATAGAAGGTGTCAGTAAGAGAAGGATGAGAATACTGATGAGAGTGGAGTGGATGGAGAAAGGAGCATGAGAGAGAGAGGATGCAGGTTAGTGAGAGAGGAGATGACTATTGACTTTACATTTAAATTCTTGGCGATTGTAGCTGTCGGGGAAGCAAGTAAACGGAAGCAAATTCCACAGGTGGGAAGTATAAAATAAATAGATATGAATAGCCTGAGATAGATAAATGGATTCTTATTTACTTTCAACAATGTCATTCAATAATCCTCTAATCAATGTCAATTGGTATTGGACGCCCTCTTTAAATCCTATTCTTTTTATTTTCCTTTTTCCTCAAAAACATTTTCTCAGTTTCTTTCACTCTCAGTGAGCCTTGCATCTTAGTGGCCTTATCACCTTACTTGATAAACAAGACAGAAATAAACAATCAGATGAGTAGATAGCCTGAACTATCCTCCGGTTCACACTCTACCCATGTTTATTGAACAGGTGAAGAGGCTCATCCCTTGTTCCCTGTTTAGGATGTGGTTTCTGGCTTTCTCTTTTCCAATCTTTTCACTCTTACGTAGCCCCCTGTGCATCAGTGGCATCACTGCCTTGCTTGGGGTGATACGATTAAAAAAAAAGAAAGAAAAACTAATGTAGTCCAGTATATTTAGATTCGTTGACATTGAATCTTCAGCACAGACATCTTTGCTATCATTAAATATTTGAAAAGAGAAAAAAAAAAGAAATGAGGGAAGAAAAGAAAAGAAAGACAAAATGGAAGGAAGATGAAAAGAGATGAAATAAAACAAAAAAGAAAAAAATGAAATGAGGGAAGAAAAGAAAAGAAAGACAAAATGGAAGGAAGATGAAAAGAGATGAAATAAAACAAAAAAGAAAAAAATGAAATGAGGGAAGAAAAGAAAAGAAAGACAAAATGGAAGAAAGATGAAAAGAGATGAAATAAAACAAAAAAGAAAAAAATGAAATGAGGGAAGAAAAGAAAAGAAAGACAAAATAGAAGAAAGATGAAAAGAGATGAAATAAAACAAGAAAGAAAGAAAAGAAATGAGGGAAGAAAAGAAAAGAAAGACAAAATGGAAGGAAGATGAAAAGAGATGAAATAAAACAAAAAAGAAAAAAATGAAATGAGGGAAGAAAAGAAAAGAAAGACAAAATGGAAGGAAGATGAAAAGAGATGAAATAAAACAAAAAAGAAAAAAATGAAATGAGGGAAGAAAAGAAAAGAAAGACAAAATGGAAGGAAGATGAAAAGAGATGAAATAAAACAAAAAAGAAAAAAATGAAATGAGGGAAGAAAAGAAAAGAAAGACAAAATGGAAGGAAGATGAAAAGAGATGAAATAAAACAAGAAAGAAAAAAATGAAATGAGGGAAGAAAAGATAAGAAAGACAAAATGGAAGAAAGATGAAAAGAGATGAAATAAAACAAAAAAGAAAAAAAATGAAATGAGGGAAGAAAAGAAAAGAAAGACAAAATGGAAGAAAGATGAAAAGAGATGAAATAAAATAAGAAAGAAAAAAAAGAAATGAGGGAAGAAAAGAAAAGAAAGACAAAATGGAAGGAAGATGAAAAGAGATGAAATAAAACAAAAAAGAAAAAAATGAAATGAGGGAAGAAAAGAAAAGAAAGACAAAATGGAAGGAAGATGAAAAGAGATGAAATAAAACAAAAAAGAAAAAAATGAAATGAGGGAAGAAAAGAAAAGAAAGACAAAATGGAAGAAAGATGAAAAGAGATGAAATAAAACAAAAAAGAAAAAAAAAATGAGGGAAGAAAAGAAAAGAAAGACAAAATAGAAGAAAGATGAAAAGAGATGAAATAAAACAAGAAAGAAAGAAAAGAAATGAGGGAAGAAAAGAAAAGAAAGACAAAATGGAAGGAAGATGAAAAGAGATGAAATAAAACAAAAAAAGAAAAAAATGAAATGAGGGAAGAAAAGAAAAGAAAGACAAAATGGAAGGAAGATGAAAAGAGATGAAATAAAACAAAAAAGAAAAAAATGAAATGAGGGAAGAAAAGAAAAGAAAGACAAAATGGAAGAAAGATGAAAAGAGATGAAATAAAACAAAAAAGAAAAAAAAAGAAATGAGGGAAGAAAAGAAAAGAAAGACAAAATAGAAGAAAGATGAAAAGAGATGAAATAAAACAAGAAAGAAAGAAAAGAAATGAGGGAAGAAAAGAAAAGAAAAGACAAAATAGAAGAAAGATGAAAAGAGATGAAATAAAACAAGAAAGAAAGAAAAGAAATGAGGGAAGAAAAGAAAAGAAAGACAAAATAGAAGATGAAAAGAGATGAAATAAAACAAGAAAGAAAGAAAAGAAATGAGGGAAGAAAAGAAAAGAAAGACAAAATGGAAGAAAGATGAAAAGAGATGTAATAAAACAAAAAAAGAAAAAAAAAGAAATGAGGGAAGAAAAGAAAAGATAGACAAAATGGACTGAAGATGAAGAGATGTAATAAAACAAAAAAGAAAAAAAAAAGGAATTATTTTCTTATCCGGTTTGTCAGTGTCCATTTATATAATACTTACTTGATCATTTCTTAGTAACTCATTAAGTTGTATTTTGGAAATGTTATCTTAAGGAATTACTAATCTAAAAGTGGGTCTGGTAGTTGCTTCTTTACTTTTTCTTATCTTAAGTGTTATTTGCAGTTTCTTGTGATATGTTTAAGACTTTCTTCCCCCTCCTTTTTCCCCATTTGCAACCTGTTAAGGGTGGGAACAGGAGAAAGTGATATGGGAAAGAGATAAGGTGTTGAGATGTTAGAGATATAGCAAGTTGATATTGTAAAAGTTCAGAAAATATATTTGTATAAGAAAATATAGCAAGGTAAAGAAAGAGAGAAAAAAATAAGTTAACAATACTCTCTTAAAAACTGTGGCTATTAAACTCAATAGCAACTCACTTTATTTACAAAATGTATAAGGGGAGACTACTCTGTAATTAACCAAACTCCAACTTACTTTAAAATTTCAACTTAGCTTTATATGTAGTACGAAACAGAACATGGTTCATTCTTTTGCTTCTCTTTTTTTTTTTTTTTTTATAATGGAAAGTACACATAAAAAAGACTAATATAATCCAGCTGGTACAACTGACATTTTAACATATGTGGAAGGTACACATTGAAGAGACTAATATAATCAAGCTGGTATAAATTTAATTTTTCTCTTATGTGGAATGCAGGCATTGAAGAAACTAACAAAAGCAAGCTGATGTAAATGATTTTCAACACTTCATTTTCATGGTTGCTAAGTTACCTATCTTCTATGTGACATAATGTAAATTATTACCAAATAATGTTTCAGTTTGCTCTCAACTTCATCTAGTTTGTTCCATGATGGATCTTTGTTTAGGAAGAAATCTCTCTTAAAATAAAAAAGAAAAACCATAATATATTGGAAATGTTTGATGATTTTCTTTCAACTTTATAATCAATAAGCAAGTTCAGTTTCATTTAAAAAGAGAAATATGTTAACATGACAGTCATACCAAACCAATCAAAAGTGATATTTTTTAATTAATTTTAAGATAGAGCAAAGGATAGACAAATAGATACCAATATACTGAGAAAGATAGACAGATATGCACATTCTGAGAAAGATACAAATATGCTGAGATAGATAGATAGATAGATAGATAGGAACAAAATGAGATAGATAGATAGATAGATAGATAGATAGGAACAAAATGAGATAGATAGATAGATAGATAGATAGAAACAAAATGAGATAGATAGATAGATAGATAGATAGATAGAGGAACAAAATGAGATAGATAGATAGATAGAGAGGAACAAAATGAGATAGATAGATAGATAGGAACAAAATGAGATAGATAGATAGAGAGGAACAAAATGAGATAGATAGATAGAGAGGAACAAAATGAGATAGATAGATAGATAGATAGATAGGAACAAAATGAGATAGATTTCTTTCAGTCTATGGTTTCACTTTAACTGGAAACAACTATTGCTTTTTAGGCTTTTGTGCCAATATCCAAAGAGTCTGAGCTTCAGGACCATGGATTAGTTTTAAAGCTTTCATTACAGCCGAGCAACGCTTGGCTATACTGCTAGTTTTATTATAAAAATGAAATACTAGTAATTCTAAATGTAGTACTAATGCTTACGATAGATATAAACTGCCTAAACTTTCAGTCTAGAAATAAACTTTAAATAATGGAAAAATCTTGTGGATGATTTTATCATGTTTTTCTAATAGAAATACATTTTAAATAATATTATTACAGAAATAGACAGCACTAAAACTTAATACAAATAATTGCCATTCCTATTATTTCATGTATTTATTGCTCATTCATCAATCTTACCTGGCTTATGTTAAAACATTGGTTCTCACATGATCACCAGAGTTAAGCAACATTGAACCTGGTCAGTACCTAGATAGATGGCTGCTTAGGAATGCCAGGTACAGTAAGCTTGAATGTGCAGTTGGTGTAATGAATAATGACTCGGAATTTGAAATCAGAGTGCCAAGTTCTAATTCTATTCATTCTGTTCTCTTATATGCAAATACTGTTGAAAAAAGTATGAATCCACCTCTTTCTATCCAGCTATAGGTTAAATAGTATTATGTTATTATTGTTTCCAAAAAATTCTTATAATCAAAAATATCATCATCTCATCCATTACACCCAATGGTGTGTAGGGCAGCAACTTTTTGTTACTGTTTCTGTAACAAACTGTTTTTTATGGGGCAGGGTTGTTAGCCCTATGCCCAACCCCCAAACCTGGTAGATCATTCTTGGTCCCTACGTTTACAGCACCTGGTATTCCCAAACAGTCACCCATCGAAGTACTGACTAAACTCGATGATCGGATGAGAACTGGTGTATTCAACACGATGTAGCTGTAGACATCTAAAAATATGCCTGAGTTTAAATAATTAAGAAAAGGTTGATAAGCTGTAAAAAACAAATCAATCTTTCTGACTTTTATTTCTTTCTCTTCCTTTGTTCTTTCTTTTTTCTAATACTTTCTGTAATATTTTTTTAAAATTAAGTATGAAAGTCTACGTCACCTCTCTTTCAGTGTTAGAGAATTCCTTATAACTGTTAAAATGAAATGAACTCTTGTCACAGATGGCAAATTGATATTCAATAAAATCTGTGAGACCAAGTAAATGTTTCTTTGAATTCTTAGTTCCATTTCTTTAACTCTTTCTCACCCGTCTCCTCTTTTTCACTTCTCATTCTTTCCTTTTACCTTTTCCTTCTCTTCCTCCCACTTGTTTTCTTATTTTCCCTGTCTTTTCTTTGAACTCTAAAACTTCTTTACTTACTGTTTTTTTTTCTATTTATATATGTTTTTACTTCTCACTTTTCAAATTTGCTTCTCTCCTTTTCCTTCTCTGTATTTTAATCTACTCTTCCTTCTCCCCAGCATATCTTCACTTTTCCTTCTCTATATTTTTATCTTCTCTTTTCCTTTCATTTTGTTTTCCTCATTTCCTTTCTCTTTCTCTTCCTCCTTTCTTGTATTAGCTTTTCTTCCTCTTTTTCTTCCTCCTCTCTCAGAAATTGTTATTCTTCTCCTCCTACCACCTTAATATTTCCCCCATATTCCTTTCTTGTATTAGCTTTTCTTCCTCTTTTTCTTCCTCCTCTCTCAGAAATTGTTATTCTTCTCCTCCTACCACCTTAATATTTCCCCCATATTCCTTTCTTGTATTAGCTTTTCTTCCTTCTTTTTCTTCCTCCTCTCTCAGAAATTGTTATTCTTCTCCTCCTACCACCTTAATATTTCCCCCATATTCCTTTCTTGTATTAGCTTTTCTTCCTCTTTTTCTTCCTCCTCTCTCAGAAATTGTTATTCTTCTCCTCCTACCACCTTAATATTTCCCCCATATTCCTTTCTTGTATTAGCTTTTCTTCCTCTTTTTCTTCCTCCTCTCTCAGAAATTGTTATTCTTCTCCTCCTACCACCTTAATATTTCCCCCATATTCCTTTCTTGTATTAGCTTTTCTTCCTCTTTTTCTTCCTCCTCTCTCAGAAATTGTTATTCTTCTCCTCCTACCACCTTAATATTTCCCCCATATTCCTTTCTTGTATTAGCTTTTCTTCCTCGTTTTCTTCCTCCTCTCTCAGAAATTGTTATTCTTCTCCTCCTACCACCTTAATATTTCCCCCATATTCCTTTCTTGTATTAGCTTTTCTTCCTCTTTTTCTTCCTCCTCTCTCAGAAATTGTTATTCTTCTCCTCCTACCACCTTAATATTTCCCCCATATTCCTTTCTTGTATTAGCTTTTCTTCCTCTTTTTCTTCCTCCTCTCTCAGAAATTGTTATTCTTCTCCTCCTACCACCTTAATATTTCCCCCATATTCCTTTCTTGTATTAGCTTTACTTCCTCTTTTTCTTCCTCCTCTCTCAGAAATTGTTATTCTTCTCCTCCTACCACCTTAATATTTCCCCCATATTCCTTTCTTGTATTAGCTTTACTTCCTCTTTTTCTTCCTCCTCTCTCAGAAATTGTTATTCTTCTCCTCCTACCACCTTAATATTTCCCCCATATTCCTTTCTTGTATTAGCTTTACTTCCTCTTTTTCTTCCTCCTCTCTCAGAAATTGTTATTCTTCTCCTCCTACCACCTTAATATTTCCCCCATATTCCTTTCTTGTATTAGCTTTTCTTCCTCTTTTTCTTCCTCCTCTCTCAGAAATTGTTATTCTTCTCCTCCTACCACCTTAATATTTCCCCCATATTCCTTTCTTGTATTAGCTTTTCTTCCTTTTTTTCTTCCTCCTCTCTCAGAAATTGTTATTCTTCTCCTCCTACCACCTTAATATTTCCCCCATATTCCTTTCTTGTATTAGCTTTTCTTTTCCTTCTTTTTCTTTTTCCTTCCTCTCTCAGAAATTGTTATTCTTCTCCTCCTACCACCTTAATATTTCCCCCATATTCCTTTCTTGTATTAGCTTTTCTTCCTCTTTTTCTTCCTCCTCTCTCAGAAATTGTTATTCTTCTCCTCCTACCACCTTAATATTTCCCCCATATTCCTTTCTTGTATTAGCTTTTCTTCCTCTTTTTCTTCCTCCTCTCTCAGAAATTGTTATTCTTCTCCTCCTACCACCTTAATATTTCCCCCATATTCCTTTCTTGTATTAGCTTTTCTTCCTCTTTTTCTTCCTCCTCTCTCAGAAATTGTTATTCTTCTCCTCCTACCACCTTAATATTTCCCCCATATTCCTTTCTTGTATTAGCTTTTCTTCCTCTTTTTCTTCCTCCTCTCTCAGAAATTGTTATTCTTCTCCTCCTACCACCTTAATATTTCCCCCATATTCCTTTCTTGTATTAGCTTTTCTTTTCCTTCCTTTTTCTTCCTCCTCTCTCAGAAATTGTTATTCTTCTCCTCCTACCACCTTAATATTTCCCCCATATTCCTTTCTTGTATTAGCTTTTCTTCCTCTTTTTCTTCCTCCTCTCTCAGAAATTGTTATTCTTCTCCTCCTACCACCTTAATATTTCCCCCATATTCCTTTCTTGTATTAGCTTTTCTTCCTCTTTTTCTTCCTCCTCTCTCAGAAATTGTTATTCTTCTCCTCCTACCACCTTAATATTTCCCCCATATTCCTTTCTTGTATTAGCTTTACTTCCTCTTTTTCTTCCTCCTCTCTCAGAAATTGTTATTCTTCTCCTCCTACCACCTTAATATTTACCCCATCTTCCTTTCTTGTATTAGCTTTTCTTCCTCCTCTCTCAGAAATTGTTATTCTTCTCCTCCTACCACCTTAATATTTCCCCCATCTTCCTTTCCTGTATTAGCTTTACTTCCTCTTTTTCTTCCTCCTCCCTCAGAAATTGTTATTCTTCTCCTCCTACCACCTTAATATTTCCCCCATCTTCCTTTCTTGTCTTAGCTTTTCTTCTTCTTTCTCTTCCTCCCCACTCTTTTTATTCAGTTCTTTCATCCAGTATCTTTTAAAAATATTTTTTCCTTGCATTTAACAGTAAGCCAAAAATCTGTTATCAGTCTAGACATTTAAGTCTTCTCTCATTTCAAAAACATTCCATTTCTTCCCCTCCTCTCTCTCTCTCTCTCTCTATTTACCTCTGACTAACATTCCACTTTGACCATACTCCACCCACCCTTTAGCAAGTAATTTTACTCTAGGCATCAAATCATGGCTCAGGTGAAATATGGTTACTTTTTGTTTTGTTTTTTCTTCTCCAAATCATCGATAAACTGTTTAATTCTTGTTTTATCTGCTCCATGTAATATGACCTTATACCACTTATATATTACTTAGTTTAGTCCTGCTTCTTCAAAGATACCATTCCATTATATCTTTGGGGTTTCCAGGTAAAGGTCACCTGTGTTATATTTGACCTGTGTATAATTGTTTTCCTTTGTACTTGGAAGAAGTGTATGTTTCTAATGGCAACAGACATAGCACATGTTATTTTTTTCATAAAATAAAGATAATTTCTAGAAGAAGAACTGTTAGTTGTAAGGAAAGTGTTACAGTTATTTTGCAGAGAAAATCTTAAATCATATACAGTTACTGTTTTTATGATCAGTTTTTTTTTTTCAAAATGAAATAGGGGATCACATTATGTGCAGATAATATTTTTGAAGAGGTTAAAATTCATACCATTTTCAATAACCAGTAAATTAATTAATTTTTTTAAGAAGTGAGGATTCTGGGTGTCACACTATAACTCAATTTGGTTTATGTACAAGAATATACAGTATAATGAAATATTGGACAATTCATTTAATTTGTCTTAATTTTTATATTAGTAACTAGCCGGTGTTGCTTGGCTGTAATGAAAGCTTTAAAACTAATCTATGGTCCTGGAGCTCAGACACTTTGGACGTTGGCACGAAAGACTAAAAAGCAATAATTGTTTCCAGTTACAGTGAAACCGTAGACTGAAAAAAAAAATGAATGGATTTAAGTCAAATTTTGATTTCCAGGTATCAATATCAAATAAGTTTTTTTCGTTGTAAACTGAATTTTGAAGGCTAAATAAGTCCTCTGAATAAATGGTATCATGGCTGAGACTAAGAACTAATCTATTCTCTTTACAATAAACCTCTCTTCTTTCATCTACGCATGTGTTGCTCTTTTTCACTTGAGTACCACCTTGTCTGTTTGTAATCTCTTTAAAGAATACAACAGTGGTGACAGGAGATTCAATTCGAACTCACAGTGCGAAAACTCCAACAGTAGTAATTACAGATTTCATCAACTTATGTTGAAAATACTCAGTGAAATTACTCAACAAAAATGAAACAACTGGCTGAATTGATTTATGCATAACTCGCTAGTTTGCAGTTACAACAGCAGCAGCAGCAACAATAATAATTTGAAAAATCACAAAATTTTTCAACATGAACTGATGCAAATATGAAAACAACAAGCGAAAGACACTAAGCTATTGTGCAAAACCATAATATCTAAAACAACAGAAGAACTGAGCTACAGATTTTGTCCTTGAAGGAATATCAAATTCGTTATCAGAATTCAAGTATGACCCAGCCAATGGAGTAACTTTCCCTGCCTATTTTTATAGGTGCAAGACAATTTTTTTTAAAAAGTTGCAAACAACGGTCTTAGGAGGAGAAAATTATGTTGTTAGTTCTATAAATTAGATACAGAGGAGATGCGTGTAATTTCTAAAGCTGACTATGCAGACTGGGCTGCACTTACAGTGTATGTAAGGAAAAAAAACAAAAAGTTCCAAATTTGTGCAGATTTTTCAACCGAATTAAATGAGTGCGCAAAAGATCACACATACCTGCTACCTTCACCGAAGGATATTTTTTCTAAGCTGAATAGTGACAAAGTGTTTTCTAAAATAGATCTGTCTGACGCATATCAACAAGTGAAAGTGGATTAGCAATTAATACACACAAGAGACTCTACAAGTTAAATCGCCTCTCATTTGGGTTAAAGGTGGCTCCCAGTTTGTTCCAACAGATAATGAACACCATGTTAGCTGGGTTAGAATTTGCCATAGTATACCTGGATAACATCCTGCTGAAGAGCGAAAACAATGAACAGCACAAAAAAAACATATCAAGGTAGTGTTCCAGAAGACTGAGAAATATAGCTTCTAAGTTCAGATAAATGTGAGGTCTTCATGAAGCAGATCAATAATTTGGGGAAAATAATCGATGCGAACAGAAGATCAGCTTCAGAAAGTGCCAAAGCTATGAAAAATATGCTACCACAAAACAAACATCACTAATCTTCAGGCATTTTTAGGCTTGGCCAACTATTACAATATTTTTTTTTTTTTTTAATCATATCACCCTGAGCAAGGCGGTAACGCCACTGATGTGCAGGGGGCTACGTAAGAGTGAAAAGATTGGAAAAGAAAGAAAGCCGGAAACCGCACCCTAAACAGGGAACAAGGGATGAGCTTCTTCACCTGTTCAATAGACATGGGTGGAGTGAACCTGGCGATAGATCAGTCCATCTACCTGTCTGAAAAAAAAAAAAAAAAGTAGTGACAAGATTGAAAAAGAGAAAACCGGAAACCACATCCTAAACAGGGAACAAGGATGAGCTTCTTCACCTAATCAATAGACGTGGGTGGAGTGTGAACCTGGCGATAGATCAGTCCATCTACTCCAATTGAAAAAAAAAAAAAAAAAGTAGTGACACAAGATTTGCGGAGAAAGCCGGAAACCGCACCCTAAACAGGGAACAAGGATGAGCTTCTTCACCTGTTCAATAGACATGGGTGGAGTGTGAACCTGGCTTACAGATCAGTCCATCTACCCACCTGAAAAAAAAAAAAAAAGAGGACAAGATTGAAAAGAGAAACCGGAAACCACATCCTAAACAGGGAACAAGGACATTTCTTCACCTAATCCATAGACGGGTGAGGTGGAACTGGCTACAGATCAGTCCATCTGACTCACCAATTGAAAAAAAAAAAAAAAGTAGGACAAGATTGGAAAGAGAAAGTTGAAACCGCACCCTAAACAGGGAACAAGGATGAGCTTTTCACCTGTTCAATAGACATGGGTGGAGTGTGAACCTGGCGATAGATCAGTCCATCTACTCCAATTGAAAAAAAAAAAAAGTAGTGACAAGATTGGAAAAGAGGAAAACCGGAACGCATCCCAAACAGGAACAAGATGAGCTTTCACCTAATCAATAGACGGCAGGAGGGAACTGGCGATAGATCAGTCCATCTACTCCAATTGAAAAAAAAAAAAAAAGTAGTGACAAGATTGGAAAAGAGAAAGTTTGAAAACCGCACCCTAAACAGGGAACAAGGATGAGCTTCTTCACCTGTTCAATAGACATGGGTGGAGTGTGAACCTGGAAGCATAGATCATGTCCATCTACTCCAATTGAAAAAAAAAAAAAAAAAAGTAGTGACAAGATTGAAAAAGAGAAAAAAAAACCAGAAACCATCCAAACAGGAACAAGTAGACAGAGCTTCTTCACCTAATCAATAGACGTGGGGTAGTGTGAACCTGGCGATAGATCAGTCCATCTACTCCAATTGAAAAAAAAAAAAAAAAAAAAAAAAGTGACAAGATTGAAAAGAGAAGCCGGAAACCGCACCCTAAACAGGGAACAAGGACAGAGCTTCTTCACCTGTTCAATAGACATGGGTGGAGTGTGGAACCTGGCGATAGATCAGTCCATCTGTATCTAAATTGAAAAAAAAAAAAAAGAGGGACAAGATTAAAAAGAGAAAACCTGAAACCACATCCTAAACAGGGAACAAGGGATGAGCTTCTTCACCTAATCAGACAGACGTGGGTGGGAGGTGGAACCTGGCGATGATCAGTCCACTACTCCAATTGAAAGTAGTGACAAGATTGGAAAAGAGAAAGCCGAACTGGGTGACCCCAAACAGGGAACAAGGGATGAGCTTCTTCACCTGTTCAATAGACATGGGTGGAGTGTGAACCTGGCGATAGATCAGTCCATCCACTCCAATTGAAAAAAAAAAAAAAGTAGTGACAAGATTGGAAAAGAGAAAACCGGAAACCACATCCTAAACAGGGAACAAGGGATGAGCTTTTCACCTAATCAATAGACGTGGGTGGAGTGTGAACCTGGCGATAGATCAGTCCATCTACTCCAATTGAAAAAAAAAAAAAAGTAGTGACAAGATTGGAAAGAGAAAGCCGGAAACCGCACCCTAAACAGGGAAACAAGGGATGAGCCTTCACCTGTTCACAGACATGGTGGAGTGTGAACCTGGCGATGATCATCAGTCCATCTACTCCACTCAAAAAAAAAAAAAAAAAGTAGTGACAAGATTGAAAAAGAGAAAACCTGAAACCACATCCTAAACAGGGAACAAGGGATGAGCTTCTTCACCTAATCAATAGACGTGGGTGGAGTGTGAACTGGCGATAGATCAGTCCATCTACTCCAATTGAAAAAAAAAAAAGTAGTGACAAGATTGAAAAAGAGAAACTGAAAACCACATCCTAAACAGGGAACAAGGGATGAGCTTCTTCACCTAATCAATAGACGTGTGTAGAGTGTGAACCTGGCGATAGATCAGTCCATCTACTCCAATTGAAAAAAAAAAAAAAAGTAGTGACATAAGATTGGAAAAGAGAAAGCCGGAAATCCGCACCCTAAACAGGGAACAAGGGATGAGCTTCTTCACCTGTTCAATAGACATGGGTGGAGTGTGAACCCGGCGATAAGATCAGTCCATCTACTCCAATTGAAAAAAAAAAAAAAAGTAGTGACAAGATTGGAAAAGAGAAAGCCGGAAACCGCAACCCTAAACAGGGAACAAGGGATGAGCTTCTTCACCTGTTCAGGACATGGGTGGAGGAACCTGGCGATAGATCAGTCCATCTACTCCAATTGAAAAAAAAAAGTAGTGACAAGATTGGAAAAGAGAAAGCCGGAAACCGCACCCTAAACAGGGAACAAGGGATGAGCTTCTTCACCTGTTCAATAGACACGGTGGAGGTGAACCTGGCGATAGATCAGTCCATCTACTCCAATTGAAAAAAAAAAAAAAGTAGTGACAAGATTGGAAAAGAGAAAACCGGAAACCACATCCTAAACAGGGAACAAGGGATGAGCTTCTTCACCTAATCAATAGACGTGGGTGGAGTGTGAACCTGGCGATAGATCAGTCCATCTACTCCAATTGAAAAAAAAAAAAAAAGTAGTGACAAGATTGGAAAAGAGAAAACCGGAAACCACATCCTAAACAGGGAACAAGGGATGAGCTTCTTCACCTAATCAATAGACGTGGGTGGAGTGTGAACCTGGCGATAGATCAGTCCATCTACTCCAATTGAAAAAAAAAAAAAAAAAGTAGTGACAAGATTGGAAAAGAGAAAGCCGGAAATCCGCACCCTAAACAGGGAACAAGGATGAGCTTCTTCACCTGTTCAATAGACATGGGTGGAGTGTGAACCTGGCGATAGATCAGTCCATCTACTCCAATTGAAAAAAAAAAAAAAAAAAAGTAGTGACAAGATTGGAAAAGAGAAAACCGGAAACCACATCCTAAACAGGGAACAAGGGATGAGCTTCTTCACCTAATCAATAGACGTGGGTGGAGTGTGAACCTGGCGATAGATCAGTCCATCTACTCCAATTGAAAAAAAAAAAAAAAGTAGTGACAAGATTGGAAAAGAGAAAGCCGGAAACCGCACTCCCTAAACAGGGAACAAGGGATGAGCTTCTTCACCTGTTCAACAGACATGGGTGGAGTGTGAACTGGCGACAGATCAGTCCATCTACTCCAATTGAAAAAAAAAAAAAAAAGTAGTGACAAGATTGGAAAAGAGAAAACCGGAAACCACATCCTAAACAGGGAACAAGGGATGAGCTTCTTCACCTAATCAATAGACGTGGGTGGAGTGTGAACCTGGCGATAGATCAGTCCATCTACTCCAATTGAAAAAAAAAAAAAAAGTAGTGACAAGATTGAAAAGAGAAAACCGGAAACCACATCCTAAACAGGGAACAAGGGATGAGCTTCTTCACCTAATCAATAGACGTGGGTGGAGTGTGAACCTGGCGATAGATCAGTCCATCTACTCCAATTGAAAAAAAAAAAAAAAAGTAGTGACAAGATTGGAAAAAGAGAAAGCCGGAAACCGCACCTAAACAGGGAACAAGGGATGAGCTTCTTCACCTGTTCAATAGACATGGGTGGAGTGTGAACCTGGCGATAGATCAGTCCATCTACTCCAATTGAAAAAAAAAAAAAAAAAGTAGTGACAAGATTGGAAAAGAGAAAACCGGAAACCACATCCTAAACAGGGAACAAGGGATGAGCTTCTTCACCTAATCAATAGACGTGGGTGGAGTGTGAACCTGGCGATAGATCAGTCCATCTACTCCAATTGAAAAAAAAAAAAAAAAAAGTAGTGAAAAGATTGAAAAGAGAAAGAAACGGAAACACCCTAAACAGGGAACAAGGGATGAGCTTCTTCACCTGTTCAATAGACATGGGTGGAGTGTGAACCTGGCGATAGATCAGTCCATCTACTCCAATTGAAAAAAAAAAAAAAAGTAGTGACAAGATTGGAAAAGAGAAAACCGGAAACCACATCCTAAACAGGGAACAAGGGATGAGCTTCTTCACCTAATCAATAGACGTGGGTGGAGTGTGAACCAGGCCTACATTCCCAAAATTTATGATCTTAGAGCTCCACTGAAAGACTTATTGAAAAAAGGTGCAAAATAAATTTGGTCTAAAGAATGCGAAGATGCTTTCCAGGAAATAAAAAGTCATCTGGTATCCTATATAGCAATGAATGCTGGACAATCTTCTCACAGATGGAGAAAAGACTTGAGGCAACAGAAATGTGATTCTCCCAAATGATGCTGAGAGTACCACAGACTGAACATAATAATGACAAAGTTTTAGAGTAAATGAAAATGCCTCAGTGGCTTTATTGTCTTGCTTGGGATGAAATGATTAAAGAAAAATTGTAAATTAATTTTTTCCAATTTCAGGATGTATACTACCGGCCATAATTATTAGACCACCCCAGTTTTTAAAAGAAATGATGTACTTTATACTATTTTTAATTCTAAATGAAAACAGAATGGTTATTTTATTATTATTACTTTACAAAATTTTACAACGCAAGGAAGCAAAGATGAACTCGTACGAATCACCCTAAATATTCTTCATTCTTTCATTGATAAAACTGCAATATAGGTAATTATTAAATATTTATAAATTCGTTTGATGCACATGTTATTGTGCAGTATAAACAAAAGAATCATTCTATTTTCATTTACAATTATTCACTTGGCAATAAATACTACAAAATAGTATGAAATACATCATTTTTTTAAAACACTGAGGTGGCCTAATAATTATGGCCAGCAGTGTATATTTGGATGATCTAGCAAAGCCTCAAAATTAATGTAGATTCTTTAAATAAAGATAAAAAGTGAAAAATGAAAGATTTACTGACACTAGTTTAAAAGATCTTCCAATCTTCACTTTTTTTTTTTTTTTCAATTGGAGTAGAAGACTAAACTATTGCCCAGTTCACACTCCACCCACATCTATTGAACAGGTGTAGAGGCTCATCCCTTGTTTCCTGTTTAGGATGTGGTTTCCGGTTTCTCTCTTCTAATCTTTTCACTCTTATGTAGCCCCCGGCACATCAGTGGCGTTACTGCCTTGCTCGGGGTGATATGATTAAAAAAAAAAAACAAAAAAAAAACACCGTGAACGTTAAGATTATCCAGTTAGAAATTAAAACGATTGTCAGATTATCCAAGATGATGTGAAAAATTCTTCTGCAAGAGAAATTCTCATTACATTTTTTCTCAATGATATTATTGCTTTTGAGAAAAGGTGTAAAAATAATAATTTCTATTTCTCTCCAACAGTATTATTGTGTTCCCTGGGACACAATAGAAAATAAATAGGAATTTGGAGTGACCCTCATATATTCAAGATTTCCTGAAATGTTTCCAGTCTGACCGAGCTTCCCAAAATCTGACTATCTGAATTTTATTTTAATGTCTTCTTGGTCAGGCCGAGAAATTTTAAGAACACTCAGTCCGTATGCATACACACATGTACTCACATATATGACTCAGAATGTGTTCTTCTAAGTGGTTTAATATATGAACTTCATTACGTCATAGTAGTATTAGTCATCACCAGATCTTATTTTTTGAAAGCCTGACCAAGTTTGAGTAAATGTTAGTGGAAATTAGCACTCTGAAATGCAAATAAAAAAAAAATTAAATTTGATTTTTAATAAACAAAAAATAGTTTATGAAAATAAGAATTCAGTTAAATACAGAAAATGCAAACATATGAAATAAACAGAATTTTTAAGGAATGACAGGGAAATTGGCATTGAGTCACTTTTTAGAAAATTATTTTCATCATCTGAATTACATAATTAACATGATGCAAAATTAACCCTTGGTGATATCTCAATAGAGAGAATATGTAAATAAGGTATTTTTAGGTAGCAAACATTCATCCAAACTAGTTTGATTAAATGCAGAATTCTAAACTATATTCAGCTTGTATACATGTTTTTAGTTTCTGTAAACATTCAAAAAAAGGTTTTGTCCAAGAAATGTACAAAAAACCCTTTTTTTATTTTTTAGATTAATAAATCATAAGTAAGTTTTCTCTTTCTATTAACCATCACAGACAATCACTCATACCCCACATTAGCATGGATCAGACTAGTTTCCCTGAAAGCAAAACACTGCGCCTCCTCAGGTTAACTTTCACAACAGACCTCAAGTGGAATGACTATACAGAATCCATAGCTAAATCTGCTGTTAAGAAAGTCGGTTCTCCATGTAGGGCCGGGAATTTTTTCTCGTCTGAAATAATCTTGCACATATGTAAATCTACCATCCGCCCGTGCATTGAATACTGCTGCCATATCTGGTTGGATGCTCCTGCTATCCACCTGGGTGTTCTTGACAAGATCCAGCGGAGAATCTCTAATGTGATTGATCCTGACTTGGCAGCTCAGATACAGTTACTTTCTCGCCGGTGCAATGTGGCTTTCCTGTGTCTTTTCTACAAATACTTTCATGGCTTCTGCTCTAATGAACTTATCTCACTGGTGCCCCCTATATATGAATTTACTCGAGCCACAAGATTAGCAACTAGGTCCCACTCTTTTACCATGAAACCAATAAATTGTAAATGCAAATTCTATTCCATCAGCTTCTTTTCTCACACTTCCCACCTGTGGAATTCCCTTCCATTTACTTGCTTCCCCGACAGCTACAATCTCCAAGAATTTAAATGTAAAGTCAATAGTCATCTCCTATCTCAATAACTTGCATCCTCTCTCATTCTCCTTTCTCCATCCACTCCACTCTCATTAGTATTCTCATCCTTCTCTCACTCACTTCCTGACACCCCCTATAATCTGTCACTCTTTTTCATAACTTACCTCCTATGTAAGCCCCTGCAAAACAGTGGCAGTAAAATGTGTTGCTTGGGGGTGATATGATTATAAAAAAAAGTTATATCTAATCTGGAAAAAAACTATACTAAACTTGTTATTGACTGTATATGTGTTGTATACCTATCTGTATACAGAAACAGGATGTTCCTATCCACTTAAATACGTGGATACTATTAGAGTAGAGGGTAGTATAGCAGAGTGATCCCACTGATCCAAACTCTCTCTTTCTCTTGTTCAGCTCTCTGCGTTCACATGGAGAGGAACCCAAACGAGTCTCCGCTGAAGGGTAGAGTCTCATTTGGGGTGAATAAACAAGAGCCTAACCCAGCCTTGAGCTGGGGCTACGGGATATTTTTGGCTGAGCTTAAGGGCTCAGAATCCCCACTTAAATTAACCTTGTGTCACATCTACCTTCGAGAGGAGGTGGTAAATATCTAGTAGAGGAGAGTGATTATACTGACTAGCAATTCACTAACAGTGTATCTACTTCATGCAGTATGGAAGTCTTATATTTGTTGATATTCTATTATTCACAGCCTTCATTGTGGTGATTACTCACACAGCAACCTTTTAGGGTTAGAACAATATGCAAAAATGTATGCTAAACTTATATCATTGTACTAACACACTGTTTAATGTGTAAAAATGTATACTAAACTTATGTCATTGTATTAATAAATAGTCCTTATAATGTATAAAGATTTACACAAAATTTGATATTGTTTTGAATATTCAAGTTCTTTTGTATACTTTGTATCTTATTATCCTTTTTTATCCTTTTTTTTTTTTTTAGGTAAGTAACAAAGATTATTTTTGAAGAGGAGTTTGCACTTTTACCTTAATACCTGATGTCTATGGTGTCCTCATCAGCAGGTAAAAATTAATTCCTATACAGAGAATGCAATGTCTATCCATATATATATATATATATATATATATATATATATATATATATGCACAGGATGGTAGATAAAAATTTACATTGTTTAAAAAAACAAGAATCTCTACTCAAACATGTATAAAATAAATATAATGTTTCAAGTGTGGGGTTACAGAACACCTGAATTTAAAGGGAGAATTTATCCTGTCCACAAAATACAACACAAATTTCAAGAAAAGACAACAGAATAAGAAAAAAATTATAAAATAGTATATTTAACAACATATATACAGAATAAACAATTTGTATATTTCTTTTGTATATTTTGTTTGATAGAAAAATGTCTTTTAGATTTAAGCGAATGTTGGTTGAACAAAAAAGTGTCAATATATATAAAAACCAAAATCAATAAATCAAAAACCAAGAGACAAACCATTAAAAAAAGAGTAAAGAAAATATGAACTAAAAAAAAAAGAAAAACATAGTAAATATTGTAGTTTTGCTTGCAAACACTGACTTTTATTTCTAACTGGTTTACACATTTCAAAAAATATAATATTGATTTTTTTTTTTTTTTTTTTTAATCATATCGCCCCGAGCAAAGCGGTAACGCCACTGATGTGCAGGGGGCTACATAGGAGTGAAAAGATTGGAAAAGAGAAAACTGGAAACCGCATCCTAAACAGGGAACAAGGGATGAGCCTCTTCACCTGTTCAATAGACGGGGGTGGAGTGTGAACCGGGCGATAGTTTAGTCTATCTACTTATATATTGTAATAGTTGTTACAGTGGTTTCACTACACAAAAATCTTCATGTTTCCAAGCAGAACTGCTCTTCTTCAGGTATCATAATATGTTGGACTGAAAATAAATGGTGAAAATGATTTATTTTTGAGAATGTAAGGTGTATTCATGGTTATTTCAGGAATTAGGAAGTGGTGGTTGTAGGGAATGGAATTTGGTGTGTCTAAACTGGTCAATCAGCAGTTTGTAACCATAAAGATAGACTTTTGGGTTAGGAGAGGGGGCAGGATGGCTTAGATCTAGACAGGTCACTTTTTAATTTTGTCTGGGTAAACTACATAGTGGGACCTTAGATTTTTAACAATAAGCTCTACTCTGTATCGAGCACTCTTTATAAAATTAAATGCTTGAACAGTGGGTTTTAATCTACATGTTCTTTCACTTTCTTTCAATAATATTAATATATATATATATATATATATATATATATAGTCATCCACAGACAGATCTGTTTCGCTGTATCACAGCTCATCAGTATGGTTAGACTCCGATTGCTTTTAAGCCAGGATTGAAACCTGACCGAATTGGTGTCAGTCAGCGATTCTACCTCTGGGCTATAGGTGCTCGGTAGAAGAAGGCAGACTTATATATATATTGTCATCCACAGACAGATCTGTTTCGCTGTATCACAGCTCATCAGTATGGTTAGACTCCGATTGCTACATAACACAGGCTCGAAACCCGACCGAATTGGCGTCAGTTGGCGACTCTACCCCTGAGCCACAGGGCGTTCGGTGGAAGAAGGCAGTCTTTTTAGTGCATATCATATTACGCGCCCAATAGCTAGAGTGCTCCAATTCATTTTACTGAATGAGCGATCACACTCCACCCACGTCTATTGAACAGGTTAAGAGGCTCATCCCTTGTTCCCTATTTAGGATGTGGTTTCCGGCTTTTCTCTTTTCCAATCTTCTCACTTTGGTTTCTCTTTTTTTTTTTTCAATTGGAGTAGATAGACTAAACTATCGCCCGGTTCACACTCCACCCATGTCTATTGAACAGGTTAAGAGGCTCATCCCTTGTTCCGTTTAGGATGTGGTTTCCAGCTTTCTCTTTTCCAATCTTTTCACTCTTACGTAGCCCCCTGCACATCAGTGGCGTTACCGCCTTGCTTGGGGTGATACAATTAAAAAAAAAAAATATATATATATATATATATATACTTGACGGGGTAAATAGTTACTCAAGAAAAGCATACAAAATATCTTGTACTGGGAAGAAAAATGTTAAATGCGTCTAAATGAGGCAGAACAAAATACTTATTAATAATAATCCATGCAAACATGACCAACCTTTACTATAGTTTCATGCTACTAAATGCAATCATCAAGAAGTTGATAAATGTTAATACACAATTGAAGGCTACTTATCTACCTGGGCAAGCTTAAGATAGTAAAAAAAACTGTCAGTGTTAACACCAACTAAAACTCACCCAGGGGTAGTGCCACCTTTTTTTCTGTACTTGGAAAATTATTCCTGCTGGTTTTTTTGTTCCCCCCACCCCACAACCCTAAATTAGCTTTCTTTCACATCTTGGCCTTTTAGTGTGATCCTTCCCCTTGGTGAGTTTTAGTCAAAAATAAATATACTGTTTAATAAGTATCTACAAAAATAATATTTAAAGTGATTAAAAAAATCTGATCTATTAAGAAAAATCTATTACTATCTATCTATCTATATATATATATATATATATATACTCTGTTTTCTTTTAAGAAAAACTTTAAACACCGGTCATATTTCCGTAATAAATTTATTTCAGTCAATAATTGTTGTTGCCAACAATCACCGACTTCATCAGACGGAAGGCCCTATTCGATTTGTTTCATGTCGTATTACTACGGAATGAAAGTTCAGTCAAGGCCAGGCGGAGGGGGAGGCAACATAGGATAGCCCACTATAATAAGTATTTCCGTTTCCATTTGTCGGGATATAGTGGGAGGAGAAGTTTAATACAAACAAAACAACACGTGACTAATGTCACCAGCAAATTTATACATCAATTCATAATTCAAATTTCTAAGCCAAAATTTTATTTTTATTTTTATTTTCCTAGCTCTGTGATAAGTTAAATTAGATTAAGTTAAGGCTATTATTTCTTTTCTTTACTCAATTGTTGATAAGATAATTCCATTCTATTTGTTGCAAGACTAGATTATATCCATGTTATATCTAAATTCCTTGAACTTCCATTCCGATAGGTGTCGTTGGTTACCAGCAGTCCTGTCTTATTTCCTACTACCACTCCTGCTAACTTTCCTGTTTTATTAATATTTATTTACTCCCCCCCCCCCCCCCCCCCCCGTTCTTCCCATCTTATCCCACTAGTATGCTAATTTTCGCACCTCCTTTTATCTGTCTTCACTAGAGACCATTTTTCAGACTTGGTGTCTACTTCTATCCACTCCCTTCCACTTTCGATTTTCTTTCCTTCGCCCATTTAGGTAGTTTCAACCTCTCCTTCTAAACCTACATATTCTCAATCTTTCTTTATTTAATTTTTCTTATTTGGTTTCCGTATATCCATTCCTATTGATTAGATAGAGGGTCATTCCTCAGTTCGTTGTTTCAATCAGCTTCGTTGGTTCCGTCAGTTATATATATTGCTTAATTAATTAGTTTCTGGTCATAATTAGATTAGACCAGTGCGCATTTGTATTAAAGTGTTCAATACAATTATATTGTAGAACTTTTGAATATTTTCCATTTGTAAACGAGTTATTACACAACCTAGCTTTCTACCATGATTGGTGTCTTCAGGTGATTTGCAATAACTGATTTTACCGTTAACGTTAAAATCAGTTTGCAAATCGCCTGAAGACGCCACTCATTGATGAAACCTAGGTCGCATAATAACTCATTTACAAATGGAAAATATATATATATATATATATATATATATATATATATTTTTTTTTTTTTTTTTTTTTTTTTTTTTCAAATTAGGAAGATAGCCGATTATGCTACCATGGTTTCAACATTTTGATATCATCAGGTTTTATATATTAACTGATTATCCACTGCCTTTTTGAATACATAACACAAATTTTAGAATATATAACAGAAAGTTTAAAATAAGGAAATAGTCAAGACTGTCAAAATAATATTGTATATACTTTCATCCAGGTATGTACAAGCCCAAAATGTATTTTCTAAGATGTATATATCTAGACATTATTTTGGACCTTTCATTTAACAACCTTTCTCACTCTGAAAATGATGCTATAGCCAACCTTTCTTTTGGCACAATCTGCTGATATCACCACCATTGCATGATCTGGCCTTTCTTAATATACTCCAGGTTACATAAGGATCTTTATCATTTTTTTTTCTTTAAATTTCTGCATGCAGTTGGCAATATATATATATATATATATATATATATATATATATATATATACATTTCATTTGGAAACCAATTAGTTTTACAACATTGGTTTTAACCATTCAGTATTTTCAGGTAATTGATGTTAACTGATTTTTCAACCTTTACATTTGTAAATGTTAGAAAATCAGTTATGATATATCACCTGAAGATATTGTAAGGTTGAAACCATGGTCGCATAAATAACTGGTTTCCAAATGAAAAATTCAAAAGTTATACATTATATCTGCATTGAGCACTTTTTAATACAACTGTATACTGGTTTAATTTAATTATAACCAAAAACTGATTAATAATAATTATCTATATATAGATGTGTGTGTGTGTGTGGTCTATTGTGGCAGCACATGTTGATTTAAACAGTTTCGGAAATAGAATAGACAAATTAGTGCCAGTTATATTTTAAAATACTTTTTTCTGATTGATATTAATTTCTGTCAATTAAAATTGAAAGAATGAAGGAACCGTTCACAGTTCATGTCATGTTTATTGAATATTTTAAGGTTTCAGCTGACTTCAGTCATTGTCAAGAATTAAAGTCTCTTTTGTGAAAATTTTGTTAAAGTCCATGTTTGTGGCGTCACATGAACATTGCATCATATGGGTTGTGAGAAATTAAATACTTTTCCAATTGTATATTCTTAAATTATATGTGACACATTTCACAGAGAGTCACTTAGTTAAGTGATATACGTGATACATGCTTGAGTGATCATGTCTCAAAATAGACATGACTGACTGGGCAGAAGATTATCCTGCAGTAGGTTGCCATTACTGTCTGTGGTAGACTGGTTGCCAGCCAAGGCTATAGAACCCAATCTGTCCTATTATTTGACTCATAGCTGTAGAGGAAAGAGATGCATTATATTATTAAGTAGTAACTAGTGGGGGATCAGTTTATTACTTCATAACAATATAAAACTGGTTCCCCACTTTATGCCCAGTAGAAGCTTTAATCATGATTCCAACTATTATATTCAGTCAGTCAGTTAAATGCCATACGTGATACACGCTTGGGCAATCATGTCTCTTTCGAGACATGACTGACTGGGCAGAAGATTATCCCGCAGTAGGTTGCCAGCCAAGGCTATAGAACCCAATCTGTCCTGTTATTTAACCCATAACTAGAGGGAAGAGATGGACTAATATCTTTCCCAAGGGTATTTGCGCATAAGTGAATGCAAGGAATTCAGCTGGAATTCAAACTTGACTCTCCGATTTCTTGTTCCGAGCTGATATCCACTGCACCACAACGCACATACAGATGCTATTAATCTTAGATAAAGTAAACATATACTACACTCTAGTCTTCTAGTTACGTATCCCCTTCTCTTTCATACAGAGTTGAGTTTGAATTCCAAGTGAGTTCATAAAATTTACTTATGTGCAAATACTCTTGGGGAAAAGTATGAATCGATCACATATCTCCTAGTTATACGTTAAATAGTAGGAATTATATCTTGAAAATCATTGATATCTTCAAAAAATGTTAATGTGATATTCACTCACAGAAAAAACAAACGAATTCTTACAATACCAAAAATGTTTCAGCTTTAAATAACCCACAAAAGGTTGATAACCCATAAAAAACAAATGAATGTATCAATCAATCATTTGTTGGTTGGTTGTTTTGTTTTCATGGCATATCAACCTCGGCAGGTCATTTATTGCCAACTAAATTTTATTTATTTATTGCTGGTAATACCTTTTTAACTGGAGGGAAGGGACGGATTAATACCTTTCCCAAGGGTACCAGTGCTTAAGTGAATGCATGGTATTCGAACTTGGCTCACCGATTTCTCTTTCCAAGCCGTTATCCACTGCACCACAACACACATCCATCACTAAACGCTTACAGCACCTGGTATTCCCAAGTGGTCACCCATTTAAGTACTGACCAGGCTCAACGTTGCTTAACTTTGGTGATCGAGTGAGAACTGGTGTATTCAACGTCATATGGCCTTAAGCCATCAATCAATCAACTTCCCTATAGGATAGTAGGATATGATACATGATTAGTTATATGAAACGTGTATACATGGACAAAACTGCATACAGTCCCCAGAACCAGTGTCATACTGGCATCCGAATCTACAATTCTTCCCTCATTGATGCAGTTAGGGAGATGCTGTTATAACGAATACCAACTGCCTTAGCTGTGGTTTGAAACTTGTGCTCTAGTTAATTATTCCCCATCCATCAACACTGTAGATTCCAACACAGGTAGCTGGAGGTTTTTTTCATACCTGTTAATGATAATGGACTGAACCATTTGATTCAATACCCCAACAAAATTTACTTCAACGTGGTGTAATGGTTAGCAGGCATGTCTAGCTAGAACAATTATGACTAAGTAGTGAGTTCGATCCTCATTGGGTACCCCATACTTTCATCATTTCAGTGCTTAGAAAATCAACTTACCTGCTTGAAAAGGCTATAAAATTTTGGCTTCTATTCCTGTTATACTTACCTGAAAGATGCTTCAGTAGAGTCAGAACTCCCAGACCGAGGCTCACCCCATCACAGGCAAAAATGCCTAAAAGAGAATCAGAGTACAATCCTTTGATCTGCGGCAGAGTGTCCAAATATTCTGATCCATTCACTGATCTGTTGATATAGACGGAAATAACCTTATCATTTTTATAGCTACGATGCTAATAATAATGTTATACCGTCCCAGGTGTGAATTATTTTCTTCTGAAAATCAAGCCAGCCTTAAAGACAAGAATAAAGTTTCTCTTCAGTTGTTACAATCTACAAAGTAAATAGTTTGGCTATATGGTCTTGGGCATGAGGGTAAACTGCATCTGGCAGCAAGGACTCTGATTGGGAGGTTGTGAGGAGCATGGAACCACCTCTTAATTGCTGTTGTTCCCAGGTTCACCCTGACCCGAAGTGGTAGTACCTGTTAGGATCCCAGCTATGGGAAAATAGTTAATCCTTCAAACTGGGGTCAAAACACTATGAAAGTGTAAAAATGAACTTTTATAGAAAAATATACATTTTGAAGGAAAAATATTACCAACAACATATTTTTGAAGAAAAAATTATTCTCACCAAAACTAGAAGACATTTTCAGCTTTCTACAATAAAAAATAATGAAAACAAATTTTCATTAAAATCTGACTAAATAACCCTTCTCACTATGACTGAACATTAAAAAAATATCTTAAAACCCCACCTTTTTGGCATTAAAAAACCCACAGAGTTGTTGATATGCCATTAAACAAAACTCAAACAAAACTCAGTTTGGCTATATAACTATTTTGGTGTTGGCAAGTAATGACCTCCTTAAAAAATTTTAATAATTAATAAAAATATTGGTATAGAAAAGTTTATGTACACTATGGGCCAAAAGTTTGGGAATAACCTCTGGATTTAATGATGATTGAGTTTCATGCCTTTTTCGGTTTAATTAATTCCTACTAAACTCGGATGCTGAAACTATTTAACTCATTAATGCATGGCATTCAATTTCTTTTACAATTGAGGTTATCTAAAATTTTTAATCCCCCCAACCATTAGCTGGAAAAGTAGCTTAGGCAAAAAAAAAAAAAAAGCCAAAATTTTAAGGAAACTTTATGCAAAGAGGCTGACCATAGTCTTGATTGTTAGCTGCTTTGCCAGGGCTACATGCCGTTTGGAATTAAAAATTGTTCTTCATTAGACTGGCTACCAACCAAGGCTGAAGTGCCCAGTCTGTTTTACTATTTAATCCATAGCTGTGGGAAAATAGGTGGATTCATACCTTTATCAAGAGTATTTACATATAAGTGAATGTAACAAGTTCAACTAGAATTTGAACTTGGCACTTTTGTTTCCCATTCTAAGCCATTATACCTCCAGTGCATCGAACTTTATGTAGTAGTGGGTTAATTTTGTTGTTGTTATTATTATTATTATTATTATTATTATTATTATTATTAAATACATGAGAAAGCCCTTCAGTAAGTGAAAGTCCTTCTGGCTCAAAAAGAAATAGTAAATTAGTGGTGTTTGAAAGTTTTTAACCTAAAGGGCATACATATTCTTATGGTCGAGATCTACCTCATGGTGGTAGATAGTTGTATTTTTTGTACCACTTTCAAGCTCAGGTAATAACTTGGATTTGGAATGCTGATTCACAAGTTAAGCCATCTTCCCACATATAGAAGATTGCCAACACACAATCTTCCTATCAATTCATTCCCCCCACTTCTTTGGTCTCTCTGCAGTTTTCTTCATTTTTAATTGTCAAGAAAGATTACAAAATAACAATTTTGAAAAAAATTTTCTCAGTATTTGTCTCTACTTCTGAAATGAGGTAGTATTTACATTATTTGAACTGTTGCCCTTAAGAACACATGGCCCAGTGGATAAAAGCATTAATTAGATCCAGTAACATGAGTTGTGAGTTCAGTACCTGGCTACAGCAGTGGTGAAAAAATAACTTTGAGAGTTGAGTTAAAGGGAGTTAAAGAGAGATAACTACATGACATTTGGAAGTAGCATGGCACATAGAATGAGAATAATTGAAATAAAGGGTTCAGTTCAAAATTCCAGAAGAAGGCCAGAGGATACAATGGCCAAAACGTTGTGAATATAGCAATAAAGATGAGGACAACAGTCCAAACAATGTAAATAGTGTAAATAGTTACTATATCTCATCTCAGATAAATGGACAGATCCTGAAGAAGGCCAGAATGTACACTAGCTGAAACATTGTGAATATAGCAATAAAGATGAGGACAACAGTCCAAACAATGTAAATAGTGTAAATAGTTACTATATCTCATCTCAGATAAATGGACAGATCCTGAAGAAGGCCAGAATGTACACTAGCTGAAACATTGTGAATATAGCAATAAAGATGAGGACAACAGTCCAAACAATGTAAATAGTGTAAATAGTTACTGCATCTCATCTCAGATAAATGGACAGATCCTGAAGAAGGCCAGAATGTACACTAGCTGAAACATTGTGAATTTAGCAATAAAGATGAGGACAACAGTCCAAACAATGTAAATAATATTTTTCTCAGTTACAATATTATAAATTTTTATTTAATTTTTTTAAGATTTTGTTTTTAGGTGTATGTGTACTAAGTTTTTTTTCCTCTTTTGCATTGATTATAAAGGATTTTATATAAGTTTTATTAGATTTTATATATTTTTTTAAAATCATTTAAGTATTTAATAATATATACATAAAGATATTAACACCAATAAAAGAAATAAACATTTAAAATTTATTTTTCTGATCTGTTTTATTGCCAAGTTGGCAGTATGATGCCTGATGGGTGCTGAAATATCTACAGCTCAATATCCGTGTTAATGGATATTACATACAAATAAGACAAACGCAGATAAGACCAAACAACAATAATTAGAAAGAGAGGAGAGGTTAAGTTGTTAGAGTCGCAGAGAGCACAGTCTAATAATAATCGTCAATGACACTCTGAATTCCTGACTGCTATTAATCATTATTTATATAGCTATTTCGATTCACAGACCATACCATCTTTGAGAGCACTAGAGGCTTTTCAGCTGCTCTACAACATGATCACATGACAATTTATTGAAGCTGAATTCAGCATTGAAACTGAAATTTGTATTTATTGGTGCAAATAAGAGTGAGGATGCCAGGGAACTTTAAATTCCCAAATAACATCTTTTTTATAATGTTAGAGAAATCTTAGAAGTGCATTGAAGTTTATTTGGCTCCTTATTGTTTGTTTTATCCAATTTTTTTTTCTCATATATCTAGACCAGTGTTTCTCAAACTTTTGAAGCAATGACACACCTAGGAGCAAATCAAGATATCATGGCACACTTATCAAAATATTTAAAAGATATATATATTTTAAATGTTATGAAATAAAACCATAAATTTAAAAAATACACAAACAAGTATGAACTTAGTATTTGTCTATATTTCTGAGATAAAGTAGTATCTACAGTATTTACATTATTTGGACTATTGTCCTTAGCTTTGTTGCTAATTGTACGATGTTTCGGCCGTTGTATACTCCGGTCTTTTCAGGTGCTAGGGTTAGAGAGAGATAACTCATGACTTCCAATCGAGGCTTTATGCAAGGAATGAGGATGATATACCCCAGTGGTTGTAATAAAGGGTTCAGTTTGAAATTCCTAGCACCTGAAGAAGGCCAGAGCATACAATGGCCAAAATGTTGTACAAATGGCACCCAAAATGAGGACAATATTCCGAATAATGCAAATCCTGTAAATATGAACTTACTTTCTTTCAATATTTCTATTAGTCCTTTTTCTATGTTCTGAATTTTTCCTAAAGCTTGAAATGATATGCTATTGACTGATTTATCCATATCCTCTTTATTTATTTATCCATATCCTCTTTATTTATTTATCCATATCCTCTTTATATCTGTTTCAACTGATGCCTTACATTTTTCTATAGACTGTCACTATTTGACTTAAAGTTCATATTTTATAGATTTCACATGAATATTTAGAAATTTTTCAACTTATCTCATTGAAATTTTCACATTTTAGAATTATAGCTTGTAGTGATTCTCAACCATCAAAATATTGTCATGGCATACATATATATGTGTGTGTGTGTAAATAGTAATGGTACAGCATTAGTATTTTACTACATAAAATGGCCTCTGTATGGACTTTTTTGACAGAGAAAAGGCCATTTTAGGGCAAGTTACTAACTGGTAGTGAAAAATTAATTTATTATGAAAACCTAAGATGTTCTTCACCATCTCAAATGAAACAGATAAAAATATTATTTTCTATATTTAGTATAATTTGCTGGGAATTCTTTGATAAATGTTTGGGAGGGCTGTTATTATACAATTCTTCTTTTATGTCCGATGTCCTGAAATATGTGCCACATGTATGGGGGATTAGGGTCCTCATTTTCAGTGTCCCTGCTACAGGGAAACCCCTCCTTGATATTGGTGACTGTGGCAATTTAAGTGGTCGTATTTGGTTATAATGGGTGAGTAGCTCAGGGTTGTGGGCTCCTGCAATGGGATCGAGGCATTGATACTCATTTCAAATAGGAACAAGGGGTCAGGTTTAGACTGGAAAGTTGGAACATAGACCCTTTACGTTGGTGCAATAGATGGTATACCTGAGTGATTTTTTTTAGGTTGGGTTTATTAATTTTTTTTATCCTTTTCAATTTGTTTGTTTTTGGTTGGTTTGGTGGATGACTAGTCGGCAGTGAAACAGATACCCATTGAAGATGCATGCATAAATGACCTGGATTGAGTAACCATCATCGTGACATCGAAAGGCCCCACTGGAGACTACTGCACGGTCAAGAAATCATTCACAAAATGGCAGTAGAATAGACCTGATATTATACACCTGCAATACCTCCTTTGAAGTCATTTGAAGATTCAAATCCCTATCCGGTAGATAACGGCAAAACCCTGAAAACGCTTATCACCAGTACCCTTAATGAGGGGACAAATAACCCAGGAAAGATTCAGACATGAGACTAATTAGGAGAAGACACATTGGAAGAAGGGAGAGTGATGAAGGTTGCTTGGAGGTGCATGTATTTTCCCTAACCCCATCTCTTATATTCTATTTAACATTTATATGTGATATTATATAAGAGGATTCAAAATTAGGTATACAGTAATGGAAAACAAAATGTGAACACAAAATGTATTGAATATGTCAATTACTGTATACCTACTTTTGCAGCCCCATGAATATGCGGTTCTTCACCATTCACTTCTCCCTCAAAAGACCAACTTTCACAAGTCAGTCTAGTCAGTTGAGTGCCATACGTGATACACACTTTGAGCGATCATGTCACGAAAGAGACATGACTGACTGGGCAGAAGATTATCCCGCAGTAGGTTGCCTTTGTTTTCTGCAGTAGTGTTGCCAGCCAAGGCTATAGAACCCAAACTGTCGTATTATTTAACCCATAACTGGAGAGAAAAAATGGATTAATACCTTTTCAAAGCGTAATTGTGCGTAAATGAATGCAAGGAATTTAACTGGAATTCGAACTCAGCTCCCCAATTTGTCGTTCCAAGTTGATATCCACTGCACCACAACACACATCCCACTTTCACAAGAAGGTTGCAAAAAAAAAAAAAGTAAGTGTTATTAAATGTTTTAATATTCACCTGTTTTTTTGTTTTTTTTTCTGTTGTTTTAATACAGAAATTGCTGGAAAATTATTTAAAACATCTACTATTGAAATAGTATATTGAAATTAGCTCAACTTGTAGTCATGAGTTATCTCCCCCTGCTTGATGCCTGCATTATGGATACTATATAAATTTTTTAGAAGTTTAGATGAACTGAACTGTTCTATTTTCATTACCTATTTAGAGTTTAGGTTGAATAAAAGCTCTACTGATTCTTATTAATTGCAATCATTTTTTTTTTTTGCATAAACAATTTTGTCTTTTTTTGTAAGATAAAACTATGTTACATTTGATTAAAAATCATTTTACTTTAAAAAAAAAATGAGCAAGATATTTGCATTGAAAAGTGACCTTGACATTCATGCAGCTATCATGCTGAAATCATTTTTGCCATATGAAATAGTATTACAGTTTGAATGTTGTAAGGATGTTTTCTAAGATAAAGTGTTCAGACAGCCATCTTTTATTATATTTATCTATTCCTTAATTAAGTAGGTTAAACATAGATGAAACAGAACATTATTAGCTGTAGACTCACTTGTGATTGGACCATTGCCAAGAATTTTGTAAAGATCTGTTGAGAAGAAATTAGTATGCTGATAACAAGAGAAGGTACTTGGAGAGAGATGGGGGGGGGGGACAATGTCTACTGGCATTTGTGGTTGAAATAGGTGTGAACTCTCTCTGTCTATCAGCTGCCACACTCATTGACGGAAAAACATAAAGAAAAAAGGATGTTGGAAATCTTTATGCAAGTCTTTTATAAGAAGGATGAAATATCTTCATGGCGACATGAACCTCTGTGTGTATATGTGTCTCTCTGGTTGAGATTGAATTATCTTTCTCTTTCTCCTTCTCTCTCTCTCTCTCTCTTTGTATGTGTCATTCTGTTATATACATAAAAATAAATGTATGTATGTACGTATGTACATGTAAATATGTATTTCTCTGTGTGTATTTATTCTCCCTTTTAGTGATATCAAGGAAGTATAAAACAAGCACCTATAATAATGGCTCTCCACTCATTTCTAAGTACAATAGAGGGCGCATCTAATACCATTGCAGACACCTGCTTCGACACGTTTGTATTCTTTCAACACCCAGGCCAACCTGGGATTTACACTGCAACTAAACTTAGCAGATCTTAGTCTGAGACAGAGTATACGATCTGGTGTGACCAGTAGGTCACGATGACTTGTGGCATTATGCTATCACAATTATTGGCATGTTTCAAATGGATTTGTCTTTCCAAATTAATGTACAAAGCTTGGGTTAACACCCTGTAGGGGTTTCAGGTACTTTCCAATGATTCTGCACACTAGGCTTCCCTACTTACACTGATAACATCAAGAAGTCAAAACAAACAAAAAAAAAATAACAAAGCTAATAATGAATTAAACAGACAGTCCTAAATGGTTTAATTTAACAATATCTTTTGTAAATTAATTCTTGCTACCTATATAAACCACATGTACACTACCGGCCATAATTATTAGGCCATCCCAGTGTTTTCTAAAAATGATGTATTTCATACTACTTTTAGTATTTATTTCCAAGTGAATAATTGTAAATGAAAATAGAATGGTTCTTTTGTTAATAGTGCACAATAACATGTGCATCAAATGAATTTATAAATATTTAATAATTACTTATATTACAGTTTCATCAATGAAAGAATGAAGAAAATTTAGGGTGATTCGGATGATTTTATCTTTGCTTCTTTACCTTGTAAAATTTTGCAAAGTAATAATGACAAAAAAAACATTCTATTTTAATTTAGAATTATCCACTTGGCAATAAATACTAAAAATAGTATGAAATACATCATTTCTTTTAAAAAAAACTGGGGTGGCCTAATAATTATGGCCAGTAGTGTATATATTTTGTCAATATCATTCACACATATGAATGTTACCAACATATACACACACTTAATTTGTCTATAGTTCAAATATGCTTAACACACATTATTTTCACTTACATATACTTACATTCATAATAAACATCTAATGTTTTTATTATGCATTGGCACACACACTTAAACAGACACAAGTTTTTTCTTCTACATTTAATATTCATCCCTTGCTTTATCACTCATGACATGTATCTTACCAGTGAAACTATACCTCAATCAAGTTGACGTTTTGATTATAATATAGAATCGATCACCCCACTTTTATAATATCTATATATGTTGCCCCTCCCCCTCCCACCCTAATCCAATAGAGACATTCTACATTGTTATCTATATCTATAAAAGTGAAGGTGAACGTTGTGTAAGTATTTGCTATGTAAATTCATCATATGTTTTTTATTCTTATTATTCCTAAACTAATCGAGTGGAACTGGCTAAACTGCTAGTATATATATATATATATATATATATATATATATATATATACACATGAGTACGCACACATATATAAATATTTTCTGGTGTTAATAAAACAGTGTTCAACGTAATATAAAGAGCTATAAAGTATATCTTAATAACTATGCATATTATCCTATGTCTATAGCACAACTTGGAGTTTCATGCACTTTGCAATCATCAGGTGCTTATAATGGACTGACCATTCCAAGATTTGAGTTGTTGGTTCTCGCATTGTTTATAATAGTTATATATTGTAATAATGGGATGTTATTTTTTAATTGTATAATTTAATTTGATTTAGAGTAATACTTAAACATGAAACAGGAAAATAAAATATTAAAAGTTAAATTAAAATTTGAATTAAATTAATAAGTAGAATATTTGTATGGCAGAGATTGTAGTGCCTCTGAGTCAAGTGGGAGAAAACTTGTTTTTAATTTTAGAGGAAAACAGTTAAGTGCCATACGTGATACATGCTTTGGGTGATCATGTCTCGAAAGAGACATGACTAACTGGGCAGAAGATTATCCCGCAGTAGGTTGCCATTGCTTTCTGCTGTAGACGGGTTGCCAGCCAACGCTATAGAACTCAATCTGTCCTGATATTTAACTCATAACTGGAGGGAAGAGACGGATTAATACCTTTCCCAAGGGTATTTGTGCATTAGTGAATGCAAATAGTTCAACTGGAATTCGAACTCAAATCCCTACTTTGTCATTCCAAGTCGATATCCACTGTGCCACCCACGCACATCCACTGCACCACCCACGCACATCCTAGGGGAAAACAAAAAATATAAATAATAAAAAATAAAATAAAAAAAATAATAAAAATAAAAATGTTCATACATTCATTTATGCAATCTAAAATCTTGGTGTGTGTGTGTGTGTGTGTGTGTGTGTGTGTGTGTGTGTGTGTGTGTGTGTGTACACATATGCGTCTTTATATATGTGTATAACTGTGTGAATGTGTGTGTATCTGTGTAGATGAATATACTTAGACTAACTAGCCGTATATTAATTTTGACCTATTGGTCAAAATTAATATATGGCTAGTTAGTCTAAGTATATTTATACTTACTGTCTGATTTCACATCCAGTCAGTAGCGGGGGGGGGGGGGGTGCAAATGAAATAAAATAAAAAAAGTTTAGGCACATGATTTTTTTTTCTTCTTATTCCAATTCCCTCTTGACCCATCCAATATTTAGATTATAATTCCCCAAATCACCTCCCACACAGAACCTAGCTGTCGACTGCCAAGCAGCAGACAATTCAAACAGACTTGGCTTGCATATGGCTGTGTGATAGGGTTCAGGGAACAACAGGCATTTAGAAAAGTTCCTTAAGCTCTTTTTACTTCACTTACACCCTCAACATAAACATACTTCTAGCCTTTTCAATCTTAAAAGCACCCAAATGGCAAATGAACCCACCAAATCTATTCTAGCCATCTGGAGAAATTACCATGTGTTTGCTTTAATCATACAGATCTACCTATTCAAGTTGGATGGTTCAGATTTTTTTTTGTTTTTTTGAGTCAAGAAAATGCTATAGCTCAATGGTTATAGGCAAAGACTGTAGGCTTTACATATCTGAGGCTCCATTTACAAATCCACAAATTGACAAAGTGTGATGCCAAAAGAATAAGAATAATCAATTCATCATAATCCGTTTGTGACATGTTTTCAACAGTTGTAAGCAAAATGTGTCATGCTATATAAATATTTGCCCAAATTTACAGTTTTTGAATCATTGTTGAATTTAAGAAAGAAAATAATATAAATCAACCCCAATATTTTTTAATAAAAAAAATCATACACCACTGTTTTACTGTCAAAATAATGTGCTTATATTTTTGGGGGGTGGGGAGGTAATTTTTTTCTATAAAGTAAATCAACTTACTGGTAATTCTTCGCTACAAAATACTACAACACATAATGGTAATTTTAAATTTTAATGATAATAAACGAATTAATAGTGAAATTAATGATAGTGGATAAATTAATGGTGAAATTAATGATAATGAACAAATTAATGGTGAAATTAATGATAATGAACAAATTAATGGTGAAATTAATGATAATGAACAAATTAATGGTGAAATTAATGATAATGAACAAATTAATGGTGAAATTAATGATAATGAACAAATTAATGGTGAAATTAATGAAAATGGAGAAATTAATGTTGATAGAGAAATTACAAGTAATGGTAAAAAAATAGTAATGGAAAAATTAGCTGATTCTATAAAAAAAATATTTAACATTCATTGACTGAATAGTTAACATTACTGTCAGCTGAAATTTTAAAATCTTTTTTTTAAAACAGATTTGATGAAATTCAACTTCTCATGCCCATTAACTGTTTTCAGTCTTCCTAGCACTGATAGGAGTTTCCTTCTAAACCTTTTATTTAAAGTAGTGTGGAAAGAACATCTTGATTATGTCATTATTTTCCCTTCTAATTATATTTGCTACCCATTCTAGTTCTTATTGCCTTTGAAAGCAATGTGGTTTTTGTTATTTGGTAAATTTCTTTGTGATTTTTGTAGCACTGGCCTGTAAGATCTGATGAAAGATTATCATCTTTAAGACCTAGAAGATTAATTTACTTGAGGCTGTTTTTAATCATTGATCCGAGAAAAGTTTAATTAAATCAACCATAACAACTGTAAAAAGAATGAGACCACAGAGTTTCTAATTAGTCAACTATTAACTGACAACAACGAGAAAGTCAGTCATGAATATTAATAGCAAAATAAATCCAAAGCTAGTGTCCTTGGGACGTGCATAGATCGAGAAAAGTGACTGTTCAAGAAAACTTTCATTCAATGACTTGATCAGAAAGATTCAGTTAGAAACACCATAACCATTTCGGATTGGGAAGAAGGTCAGCATGCCAAACATTGTCATCATTCTTATTTAAAGCTTGACAGACCCTTTCAGCAATAATTATTAGCACATCAGCAGTTGCCCTACAAAATGAAGTGTTTTGCATCTAAGGCAACAACCTGAACTTCACTATTCTTATCTAAAGTTTGACTTTTTCAGCAATAATTTTTATCACATCAGCAGTTGACCTATAAAAACAAAAGCCATATTTTTTGCTCAAAATAAGAACCTGCATAATGATAGGCTTAACCAATTTGGAGTTGACTAGAGTCTGGAGTACTTTCCAAAAAAAAGTATGTAGACGACTAATATGTAGATAATTCTAAAGAACAACCAGTTCCCCCTCCCCCACTCCTTAAAATCATGAACCATAGAAGAGAATTTCCAACGAGCTGGAGAGTAAGATTTTATCCCCATTTTTTTTTAAATACATTAAATGAATTTTATAAATGTAAAAAGATAGAATGTATGGTCATCAGCAAAAGAGTTAATTGATACTATGAGTTACACATTAGGGATGTCAAAATTAGATGTGTAGAAATTCAGTTTTCTGAGCCGTATTATAACACTCAATGAAAGTGTGACACACAGATTAACTCTTTCACTAACATATGTTCGCCATCATGAAAATACCCACATCATTGAAGCTTTTACAACTAGTGAATCAGTATGAACACAAGTTTGGCTGCTCATGACAAAGTGATGTAAATTACCAAAGTTCAAATGGAATATTATAATGGGTGTCAGATAGATGGAACAATCCATTTCTGAAATTGTGGGAACTTTTAACATTTCTCAATAGATAAATAGATATGAACAGACTGAGATAGACAGTGGTGGGGACATTCAGATGTAACTAAATGCATTAGTACCTCTGCTCATGCATATATTGTTTCTATGGTAATGTGTATCATTATCTATGAATGTTAATACATTTATAAATCAGGAAATGACTCTAACTTTTGATGACATGAAAATTTTGCTTGGTCATCTAGAGAAAGGGAAACATTTTAAATAAGTGGAAAAGTCAATTGCTCTGAGTTAGATTTTAAAAATCTGTCATCTTTTGTTTGTTTGTTTGTTTGTTTGTGTGTGTGTGTGTGTGTGTGTGTATATATATATATATATATATATAGTCATCCGCAGACAGATCTGTTTCGCTGTATCACAGCTCATCAGTATGGTTAGACTCCGATTGCTTTTTAACCCAGGATTGAAACCCACTGGCCGAATTGGCGTCAGTCGGCGATTCTACCTCTGAGCTATGTGCACTCGGTAGAAGGAGGCAGACTTTTTAGCATGTATATTATCATTTTACACGCCCAATAGCTGAGAGTGTTCTAATTCATTGCTGAATGAACGATGCGTAGATGCTAGAGTAGCTACTGTTTTTCAAAGCCTACCATTCTTCCAGAGTGCTCAACCAGGGTGTGAGAGCTTAAATAGCCATCCGAAGACAGATCTGTTTTGCTGTATCACAGCTCATCAGTATGGTTAGACTCCGATTGCTAAATATATATATATATATATATATGTGTGTGTGTGTGTGTGTGTGTGCTGTTGATCCCACTTCTGTGTAACCCCCACTGCCCTTCTGTACATGGTCTGTATTCCAAATTCACCTTCCAACCTGATTGAAAAGCAATTACACCCATAAATATACTGAGAGATCAAATTAAAGAGAATAAAAGAAAAACAAATTTAATTTCTATTAACATTTATTCATTACTAGCATCATAGCCTGGCGTTGCCCATGCAACTCAGAACATTTTAGTAGTAGAAGATGCCAATGAGAGGAGTAGATGGAAATTAGAAATATAAAAACTATTATGCTCTCAGTTCAGAAATTTTCAAAGAATATTTAAAAATGTAGACATTTAATTTTAGAGGAAAAAGTTACATTAATGCCACACGAATTACAAACAGTTGATTTCCTGCATGAAATATTTAGCGAAAAAAAAAGCTTTATTTTTTTAAATTTAATTTTTTGAAGTATGAAATATTAAATCTGAAAGAAAGACTTAAATAATTAAATTAATCATTGGCACTTTTTTTTTACATATTTTGTTTTTGTTTGAAAAAAACACTTTTTTTTAATAAAAAATATTTTAGTCATATTTGACATGTGTGATTTGATTTCTGAGACGTAATTTAGCAACCATCTTAGATCTTAAATGTTTTACGGAGCAAATGTAAACAATCGGCTCTATTGGCCAAAAAGTGCGAAAGGGAAAATTGCTGAACTTAAACTCAAAAAGTATGTGTCAACCTGGCTTCCCTGTAGATATGTGTCCCTAGAAAGTTTGAATGGTGTAGCTTAAAAAATGTTGGCATGCATAGGGAACAGTCACACACAGACTCACAGCATGCCTTTTTATATATATATATATATATATATATATATATATATATATATATATATATATATATATATATATATATATATATATATATATATATATATATATATATATATATATATATATATATATATATATAAAAGGCAAGCTGTGAGTCTGTGTGTGACCGTTCCCTATGCATGCCTACATAAACAACTATGAGATGGTGTAAACTAACATGACTTCATTTACACCATCTCATAGATGTTTATCCCCCTATGGATGTCTGGCTGTGATCTTTGAGAGACAACAGCATTACCTTGTCATCACTTCTTTATCATGTGACAATCATACAAATATTGAGAAAATTACCATTTACACCAGATGTCAGTAACCTTTTAGAGGGAGCTGTCCAGGCAGGTATGCAATGTCTTGAAGGAAAGCCATGATATCAAATGTATTATAATAAACTGTCTCAACATCAGACTGCTCTGTCCAAAAGGCTGCATTAGTATTGATGTTTAAAGACATTAAAATTAATGATTAATGTTATATTATTTAAACATCATTACTTATTTTACTGCAAGAATAACGAAATAACAACTAATGCAATCAACAAAATATGCAAATTCTTCAGTTCAGTTAGTGGCCCGGACAAAAATTCTTTGCAGGTCATATGTGACCCCAGGTTCGGGAGAGGGATCAACCTGATTTACACCATCAACTGAGATATTAATCTGAGAATGAATATCTGCTAACTTCACTTCGGTCAGGGCAGATGCATTTTCCCATTTGATTCTTTGGTGTTGCCTCATCATTACTGACTTCCTTATTATGTGACAATTATAAAAATATCCAGCATGTTGACATCGTGGCACTAGCATGGTGAAGATATGACCCTGAAGAGTGAGCAAGTGGTTTTTATAGGGCTTCAGAGATGTCATACCAGAACCAGAACCCCAACAGGTGGATTCATACTTTGTTTTCTTGTGTTATTTGTGTGAAAGTGAAAACAATGACCTTGGTTAGAATTTGAACTCAAAATGCCAGTCCCATTTTATGCACTAATAATTATGACGCTATGGAATCTAAACACTGAATTTGGATATCTTTAATTGCTTCAGAAATTACGAGACTTCTATCAAAAGAAAGCATCTATCAGCAGCTACACATAGGGGAGTGGTTATTTCAATATTTCACTTATTTTTTTTTTATAATCATATTGCCCCCAAACAAGGCATTTTATTGCCACTGTTTTGCAGGGGGTTACATAGGAGGAAAGTTGTGAGAAAGAGTGACAGGTTATAGGGGTTTCAGGAAGTGGGTAAGAGAAGGATGAGAATACTGATGAGAGTGGAGCGGATGGAGAAAGGAGCATGTGAGAGAGGAATGCAGGTTAATGAGATAGGAGATGACTATTGACTTTACATTTAAATTCTTGGAGATTATAGCTGTCGGGAAAGCAAGTAAGTGGAAGGGAATTCCACAGACGGAAAGTGCGAGAAAAGAAGCTGATGAAGTAGAATTTGCATTTATAATTTATTGGTTTCACTGTAAAAGAGTGGGACCTAGTTGCTAATCTTGTGGCTTAAGTAAATTTATATATAGGGGGCACCAGTGAGCTAAGTTCATCGGAGCAGAACCCATGAAAGTATTTGTAGAAGATACACAGCGAAGTCTCGTTTTGTCTTTTCATTCCAATTCAAAATCTTTCATGCACAAATTGCAAACATTGTTTGAAACTAGATTTATTTTGTTTGAAATCTTTTGCCCTGTAACCAACTTTTTTAAGGTTTAATTCTTGTTCTTTTATGTACCCATGAATATACAGAATCTTGTCATTTGCAGCACTAAGCAACATTTTCTCTTTACCATTACTCACAGTTCTACAATGTAATCCATTTACACAAACTCATTAAATAGTTTATTTGCTATCTCTTTCTGTTCTTCTTGCCTTCAATGTGTCCTGTGAGTGTTAGTTTCTCCAAGCTTTTTTCCTCATTATGCATCCAAGAAATTTCATTCGTCTCTTTCTGATTCTAGTTGTGCCTTTTTCACTCCCAATTCCTGCTTACTAAAAAACGAATTCCTAATATAATCGTATCATTTGCTGATTAAAATAAAGCCAGTCATGTTTAAAATCTGACTTTGAACTGAAGGGTTAAATTTTTCATTGCTAAAAATTCTTTATCTCTTTCTTTAAGGACATTTTGGAAAAGAACTATCAATGGAAAAAGTTTCATCCTATAGATAGAAATGTAGACCTTGGTGAAATATCTTAGAATTCATATGAAAAAGCCTGGGTATAAATAATGTCAAAAGAAACTCTCACCCACCATTCTCGTATAAACAGTGAAAGAAAAGAAGGTACTGGCAGCACCAGTTAAAGACTTTGTCATAAAGAATCAGCAGAGAACATGGTAGTGGGTGTGGTTATCATGTTTAACTAATTCTTTTTTTTCCATGACACAATTCCCTGCTAATCATCCCACGCATGTCCTGCCCAGTCTCTGACCTCAGCCTCTGAGGATACAGGCAAGGACCAACATCTCCCCCACCCTCAGCATCCCCCAAAAAGGCAGTTGGTAGAGTATGATTTAGGTGTAATGGGGGTGTATTTTGTAACTGTATAGGTCAGGGAAATGATGAGTTTGTTGGGGCGGGGCTAAAATCTTATACTTAGTCCTTATTTGGTTGCTATGACAACTTTTGCCATGTGAATATTATGCACATAGCCACTTATTTAAGTTTCCAGAGCACTTGAGGTCTCTTTACTCTCTCCCTCTCCCCCTCTCTCACTTTCACTTTATCACACACACACACACACACACAAATGTATGTTGCTTTCTGCTTCTGCATCGTCGTTTGTATGATTAAATGACACAAGAATATGAATACCAGATATAAAGTACTGTGCAAAAGTATTGGGACAAGAACTATTTTATCTTTTATGAGGCATCAAAATAAAGTTTAAAATCATCCCTGTCCTAACACTTTTGTGCAAAAGTATTAGGACATGGGTGATTTTCCTAAAAACCTCACTGAAATTCAAATACAGGCTGAAAAGCCAAACCTTTTTAAGAATTATTCAACTAAAAAGAAAGAGGAAGGAAGGCTTCGGTATTTGAATTGGCCCCCACAAAGCCCTGATTGCAATCCTATTGAACATCTATGGGATATTTTGGTTAAAAAAATTGATAAATCTAATGTTACCTTGCAAGACACACTTTGGGAACAAATACAAGCTGCTTGGCAGGAGATACCATTAGATACATTGAAGAAGCTTGTGATGTCAATGCCTGGCAGAATGTAGGCTGTAATCAAAGCAAAAGGCTATTATACTAAATATTAATTTATTTTGTAACAAGTATTTTTTCTTGTTAAAGCATTTGTTGAGTAAATCAAACAAAATTACTTTAATTAAATTGCTTATTTTCCGTCAATATGTATCATAAAAGATGAAATAGTTTTTGTCCTAATACTTTTGCACAGTACTATATATATATATATATATATATATATATATAAATTGTGAATGTGTGGGTGTGTATATATATATATATATATATATATATATATATATACATGCACACACACATCCACAATTTCTCTCTGTGTACGCTTTCTTACATAAACCTTCAATGTTATATGCATACACATGCACAAAAGTCTTAACAATTTCTTTTCATACACACACACACAGACACATACACACACATATATATATAATGGCTGGCCAATTATATTTGAGGATACCTGTCTAGCTAATCCATATTGCAGACACCTGCTCAGGCACACTTGTGTTTGTTCAACACCCACAGAACCCACCTGCAACTATGCTGAGTAGACGTTAGTTACAATTTCTGGGAGAGAGCACATTATTCAGCAATAATCTGAACAAGGCTCCTCCAGACCAATAACATCAAGAAGTCACCTTCCTGACAAATTGACCATCGTAAGATTTGAACCTGGGCTTCATAGTCAGAAAGCAAATGTTCTAACCACTTGACCAAGCGCCCAAATAAAACCAAAATGAAAACTTTTCTTAACAATGCTTTTTACCCTCTAATGGACTTTATCAAAGCAAATGTAAGGATTTTATTTTGCAACATATATTTTTAACTCAAGCAAAAATACTGTTAGGTTTTTAAAATTTTAAAATTTAACAACTCCCAAAAATATACTGTTAACTGAAGGTCAAGGTCAGCTGTGGAGGACGTTAAGTGATATAATTTAATGCCTAATAAATGAAAGTGAAAATTTTGCTGTTTTTGCTGTTGAATACTTTATTATTTGTTCGTATATTTACGTTTTTATTTATTATTTTGGTTGAATTTGATAAATTATTAAAGTATTTATTTCAAGAATGCCACCCTTATTAAAAAAGAAACTTTCTTACATGGAAAGTTCTGGAAAGCACTGGTATAGTATCTTGCTAAAATGTTAACTTACACCCTGGATTTTTTTTTCAAATAACTCCTTTCAAAAAAGAAAATTCTCTTTTCCCAAGCCAACATACATGACCATAGAAATGTTAAAAAAATTTGAAAGAAAATGATTAAATAAAAATCTAAATATTTACAGATATATTTCATTTATATCTAACTTTTTACACACACACACACACACACACACATATAACATATTGGTAAAATATGTTATACAATGTAGATATACACTACCAGCCATAATTATAAGGTCACTCCAGTTTTTTAAAAGAAATTATGTATGTCATACTATTTTTAGTGGATAATTCTAAATGAAAATAGAATGGTACTTTTATTATTATTACTTTGCAAAATTTTACAAGGCAAGGAAACAAAGATGAACTCGTCCGAATCACCTTAAATTTTCTTCATTCTTTCATTGATGAAACTGCAATATAGATAATTATTAAATATTTATAAATTCATTTGATGCACATGTTATTGTGCAATATTGACAAAAGAACCATTCTATTTTCATTTAAAATTACTCACTTGGTAATAAATACTAAAAAATAGTATGAAATACGTCATTTTTCTAGAACACTGGGGTGGCCTAATAATTATGGCCGGTAGTGTACACTTTACAGGTTCTTTTACATTTATATTTATTTATTACACTTACGTTTTTTTTTAATGCTGTTAGCTCATTTCCTCAGACATTCAGATTTTGATGTGTTAACCACTGAATCCACTTTTTCAAATTTATCTCTTATATGATAAATTGTCAGCCATGTTGGTTGAACCATGTCAAATGCTTCTCTCCACATATAGCATACTTGCTTGGTATTTTCAATCTTCTAATACTGCTTTAGAATCTACTTTCTTTGTTCCCAACTCAAATAATTTGCCATTATTCACAATACCTGTAAAAAAAAAAAATGTAAAGTCCTGACAATATATGAATAACTGAACAAGATTATACCTCCATTTGTTCATCCTGTATATGAAATAAAATCTTCACAAAATTCTGACATTTTGATAAGAATTTTGGAAGTTGGCTGAGCTGGTAACTTTTTAGTACTCCCTCATACATAATTAGTACTCCCTCATACATAATTAGTACTCCCTCATACATAATTAGTACTCTCTCATACATAATTAAATGATAGTAATATATTTGTGTGTGATCTGACTTGTGTGTGTGTGTGTGTGTGTGTGTGTGTGTGGAAGGGTTATCATGTATTTAGTACTAGTTTAAATTTGTTTATGAAGTTTTTCCTTGCATTTATTGGTAAAAATAATTGTCTGATATATTGACATAATTTTAAACTTACCTTGATTACATTTGTAGATGGGATGTGATACAAAGAGCTTAATACCTACTTAGCAAAAATAGTAAAATGGAAAATATACTAAAAACAATCAAAGTAATTAAAAGCAAACGCCAATCAAAAAACCTAAAACACATACAAACCTCATCCAAATTTTAGCCAACAAACAATACAGGGGGTTACAAAATGCAACAAAAAAAAAGATTTACGTTTTGTGATATCATTATAGAAGGAAATTCATACACTTCTGAAAACCCCACAACATTACTAATATATGAAAATTTAAACTGCAGCTCCAAAAATTTGTTTTATCCACTCAAGTGCACAAAATGCAACAAGTCCTATATAACACATGACTCAATTTCTGACATATAGATGGCACCACTAATAAAAAATCTATATGATTTTTATGAAGTACCAACCTTCAAATGGCATGTGACAAAATTTGAGCCCAATCAGATTATTAGATTATAAATTACAGTTATTTAAGTGAAAGTACTGTTGCCAATTTTCAAAACAATGGAAAAATCTTAATTTTGTGTGTTGATAAAGCATTGTATTCTGATGGGAAAAAATACTGTTCAAGCAAAGCAATGATTTGATTAGTGTTATTCGGCCTCTGATCTATCGGAAACAACAGTTAAGAGGTGGTATGCTGACTTTAAGCGCGGTCCTGCAGACACAAATGATGCTGAATGTTCAGATTTCCCAAAATCAGCAGTTGTCCCAGAAAACACCAAAAAATTCCACAAACTGGTTTTAGTTGATTGTAAATTTGCTAGTATTTTGTATTGTGTGTGCATGTGTTTTTTGCTAGTACGAGTAGAAATAAACAAATACTGTCAAAGAAAACACATTTTCAAACTCAAAACGTTTTAATATTCTTTCCTATATATATATATATATATATATATATATATATATATTCTTTCTCCATCCATATATAGTTTTATTATAAAGAATTAGTATGTGATATATATATATATATATATATATATATATATATATATATATAAAGCAAAAACATGCAGGCACAATACACAAAAATAGAAATAAATATAAGTAAATACAAGGGTCATAAAAAATAAGAACAAAGACTCCCTTCCTTCGCCCTATCTCTGACCTATCCCAATTATTCTATTAATTCTTAAGTGGAAGAAGATTTTTCTACATGTCCAAGAAAGTTTGGGTTACTACTACACACAAAATAAGACAATGGTTGAACATCAAAATCAAAAGGAGAATTCCTTTTAATAATATGTGAAAATAACTACTCTTTATCTGATGAAGATCATGAAACCAGAAACATGTAGCAAAAATATGAAAAATAAAATATAATATATATACATTTTTAAAAAAAAAAAAAATCAACTTTATACCTAAAATCATTTGCTGTTTCTCTCTTTTATTTAAAATATACATTTTTCTCTCATTGGAACAACTATGGCATCTTCATATAAATATTCTGAAAAAATTCAACTACATCCGTGAAGTTTTGTCATGCATAATAACTATATATATATATATATATATATATATATATAAAGTAAAGTGAGTTCTGAGCAGTTCTCAACTTAATTTCAACAAAAAAAATTAATTAAATGATCAAATATCAAAGTTTTAAAATTTTTCTGGTTAGTTTGAGAACTTTTCAGCACCCGCTCATATGTACTCTGCCATAAGATAACAGCAGTATTACCATAGGCACTTAGTACAGTACTAGTCACTAGGTAGCTACTTATAACCTTGTGCCAAACATTGCTAAGCTTAATAAATACACTTGGTGCCTTGCTATAGAGTAATAGTTAATGAGCTCATCTATCAAACCATTACTCTTATATAGTGAAAGTGATATTTTTGGTGTAGCCAGAAACTTATAAATGACTTACTTACACATATGCATATACGCACGCACGAAATTTATAACCTATGATAGTATTTCATAAAAATCTCAGTGGGGGGCAAATTACATTTTAAAATATTTAAGCCTCATTGATATGAACTTAACGAATATTTAGATTTGTCGATTAGGTTTACTATTCAAATGTTCCCAAATTACCAAGGCTCTTCAACTAATATCATATGAGGCATGTTACTTTCCATCTATAGACTGATACATATATATGTTAATACACACCCATGTATATATTAACACGGTATCTCTACCTTCATATTAGCCTATCTATTAAGACCTCCTTTCTGTCACCCTCCCTAAGGCTGTGGCATAACATTTGTCTGGGTCACATCTTTCTTTTCTTTTTTTGCCTTGAGAGAATGTCAGTTGGGTGATGGAAAGAATATTTCAGAGATTCTGGTCATGAGAAAATAATTTACTTCTTATTTTCTGTCATCTCCATCGAGAGTAAGGCAAATGAATCATCTACTGATTGCAGTATCGTATATGAGAGCGACTATAATGCTTATTACAGTTTCAACACTCCATCGAGCTAGGGTTATCAAAACACTACTCTAGGATGAAAATATAAATGTGTTTATATATATATATATATATATATATATATATATATATATATATATATATATATGAAAATGACATAATAGTCAGCATCATATATTTGTAGATAATTTGAAATGATTTGTTTGAACATTATTTTTGATCGATACTCGTATTTAAGTAGATATTCTGTTTATAATCAAACAGTATGATATATTTATTTCTACCGGCCTGATTATTTATGATAATCATCATGTTACGGAAATTCACGAAGATTAACGAAACTGGTTATAAACAACCAACAATTTGAAATGATTTGTTTGAACATTATTTTTGATCAATACTTGTATTTAAGTAGATATTCTGTTTATAATCAAATAGTATATATATTTATTTCTACTGGCCTGATTATTTACGATAAATTTTTGTTACGAAAATGAATCATTCGGTAGGATTCAAACCTGTGACCCCTATACACATAGGGGAAGCCACCATGTGATCTGGTGCGTCTTAGACCTCTCAACTATGAATGACGATCAGTCTAAACGAAGTCAAATTAAGCCCATAACACAATTTTCGATTCATCGTAATGACCATATCTGCTCTGAAATGTATCGTAATGTCAACAATTGGTGGCTTCCCCTACGTAGATAGGGGTTGCAGGTTCGAATCCTGCGTAATGACACACATTTTCATAACAAAAATTTATTGTAAATAATCAGGGTGTAAATAATCAGGTTATAATAGAAATAAATATATAATACTATATATAATATAATAATATATAATACTATAATAAATATATAATACTGCTTGACTATATACATAAATTTAGAGATAAATATGTTACGGAAATTAACAAAACTGGTTACAAACAACCGAAAATTTGAAAATTTCTGTTTATAATCAAATAATATTATATATTTATTTCTACTGGCCTGATTATTTACGATAATCATCATGTTACGGAAATTAACGAAGATTAATGAAACTGGTTATAAACACCCGACAATTTGAAATGATTTGTTTGAACATTATTTTTGATCGATACTCGTATTTAAGTAGATATTCCGTTTATAATCAAACAGTATTATATATATATTTCTACCGGCCTGGTTATTTACGATAAATTTTTGTTATGAAAATGTGTGTTATAACCAGTTTTGTTAATCTTCGTTAATTTATAGATAAGTAATTATTTATATAGATATCTTGTTAGATGACTTGACGTTAAAATTTTGTTCCTTTTGGAATGACTCAGTACCCAGCTGTCTTGCATTACCCCAGTCATAAGTTAACTTATATAAGAAGATAATATGTTTGCAAGGACAAATTGACCAGTTATTAAAATAAGCACATATTTAGGACACTAAAAAAGGATCCAACATAGATTTTTTGTTTTTCATGAATGTATCAGGCTTGATAAATTATTTATTTATTTTTTAAGAACTGGTAGAGGAACTGGTAGGTGTTACAGTGCATTGGGTATCAACTCGGAACAAGAAATCGGAGATTTGAGTTCAAATTCCAGTTGAATTTGTCGCAAATTTTGCAAATACCCTTGGGAAACATTAATTCATATCGTCTCTCCCCGCTATGAGTTAAATAGGAGAACAGATTGGGTTCTATAGCCTTGGTTGGCAACAGTCTACTGCAGAAAGTAAAGGCAACCTTCTGCAGGAAAATCATCTGCTCAGTCAGTCATGTTTCTTTTTGAGACATGATTGCCCAAGCATGTATCACATATGGCACTTAACTGACTGACTGACCCAAGTGAAAACAAATTCATTCTATAGGCATCCCAGGATATCCAAAATAATCTAACTTGATTTCTATTCACTCAGACTTTAGCAGTATCAATAAAATGCATCTATTTGATGATGTAGACTTTGTGAAATAACAAGTTAGTTCCTGAATTTCTAAGTTAGCTAAATTTCTTTTTATTTACAATATAAAGAGGTAGATATCTTAAACATGTGAGTCTATTGTGTTACTAAATCAAAATCATTAACTCTTGACCAGATTATTAACAGGAGAGAGACACAAAAGATCACCATCATTTAACTGGTGTCAATTAAACTTATTCCAGTCATGGTTGAATGCAATGACATCAAATAGAGATTTATTTAAGTCTTTTTAACCTCATAGCTATTTTTAAAAAATTAAAGAATCTGTGAAGAGTTATGATTGCTTCCTTTCTTTGTAGTGTTGGTGGGGGGGGGGTCAGTCATTTAAAAAACAAAACATATCATTCAATAACTGGAATCACCTGAAATAAGGACAAATAATGTTTATCAAAGTTGTCTACAGAAAGCAAAAGATTAAACTGGCTGCCAAATGACAAGCCTTACTAAATTAATAAATTCTTTCTTTGATTTTAGCTTATAATAAAATAAGCTGCAAAGACATACCACTTAATGACTCATCTCTTTTTTTACTGAACCTAAATTTATAATCTAATCTAAATCTAAACTTATTTATAAATGAAACTTTGTCTCTGTGTGTGTGCGTATGTCCGTTACCTATAGACTCCGAAATGGCTGAACCGATTTTCTTGAGAATTTTCTTGAGAAGTACAGTTGTACTATAAGCACCTGCGAGTGTTCTTAGCTAGGTTTTGTGTCAAGGTACTCCTGATAAATATGGAAAACCGATAACCGAAAAAATCCGGGTTATAGAAGGAGTGGTCCGATTTTAATCAAATTTGACACACTCATAGACAAAGACATAGGAAATGATATTCAGAAGTTTCAAGGTTGCCATTCTTACAATAGTGCAGAAAATCAATAATATATATATATATATATATATATATATATATATATATATAAAAGGCAAGATGTTTGTGTGTGTGTCTGTTTATCTGCCTGTATGTCTGTATTTTTTCAGCCCTTTTATTTTACTTTTTGCTTCGGATTTGGCTCTAAGTAGGTATAATTGTAATTCTTAGTCTCAGCCATGATACCATTTACTCAGAGGACATATTTAGCCTTCAAAATTCAGTTTACAATGAAAAAACTTATTTGATATCGATACCAGGAAATCAAAATTTGATTTACATCCATTCATTTTTCTTTCAGTCTACGGTTTCGCTTCAACTGGAAACAACTATTGCTTTTTAGTCTTTCGTGCCAACGTCCAAAGAGTCTGAGCTCCAGGACCATGGATTAGTTTTAAAGCTTTCATTACACCTGAGCAACACCGGGCTATACTGCTAGTATGCTATAAAATCTCATAAAAAGTTAAATGTTTTAAAAACTCCAACCAGCAGCCAATTATATGTTGTATGAAAACTTTGATGCTGACTATTTTACCTTTTGTCAAAATGAATCAAAATTAATAAAAGGAATAAAGTGAAGAATAAATTAATATTCTTCACTTTATTTACAATATCCAAACCCAAGTCATATAGAGAATATGGGACTAATTTTCAATTATGTTCATAATGTTTACTGTTCAGTACACAATTGTAAGTATTAATAAATACATTAGAAATGCAACAAATGGTGTAAAATTGAAATTAATGTTAACGAGACTGATACAAATTCATTATGTTCATTTATTATATGCATGAAATAGTAGTCAGGTAAAATGTAAGTTTTTTTGAAAGGGACATGATTGTTAAATCACAAGTTGCTGTATTTGCAATTTTTTATTTATGTATGCAAATTTTTATTGATTGTGGATAAAAATAGATATATATGTAAATCAAGTACGCATGTAAAGTTAAACGAAAAATGAACTTCATTCTTATGACAAGCATTATTGTATTTTTATCAGAATTAATTATCTGATTATTGAGATATATATGTAGTAGACCAATTAAAGAAATTTGTTAGACAAAAAACAATAATAATGATAATAAAAATAATATTTTATTGTATATTATTATTATTATTATTATTGCCTTTAGACTAAATAGAAGCATAATAAGGAAAAATGTTAGAAATCAGAATTTTCAGCCCCCCACCCTGTGTCCTTTCTCAATGAAAAATAAAATGAAGTTTTACTTTTTGTTGGTAATTTTAATTTTCTACTATTATATCACCTAGTATACCGTATGTCTTTATGCATATATATATATATATATATATATATATATATATATATATGGTCATCTGTAGACAGATCTGTTTTGCTGTATCCCAGTTCATCAGTACGGTTAGACATCCGATTGCTTTTACTCAGGATTGAAACCCGACCAAACTGGCATCAGCTGGCGATTCTACCTCTGAGCTATGGGTGCTCGGTAGAAGGAGGCAGACTTTTAGCGTGTGATATATCATACGTCAATAGCTCGAGTGCTCTAATTAATTACTGAGCGATATATATATATATTTTCAAGCATTATTCTTAATGGATATTCGTATTTGAGAAGAGATGCTCTGTATTTGCATTTTTTTAACTGTTCATTTCAAAACGTCTACTTGAATGTATGTATCTAATAAAATTAACATTTGAAATAATGGAATTATGTTGGATTAGAAAATATTAATCCATTAATATATATATATATGTGTGTGTGTGTGTGTGTGTGTGTTTTGTTATAGTATATATAGTATATAATAGATATAGATATATAGTATATATTACAGTATATAATATACTATAATTTATTATTTATTATAGTATAGAATATAGTATATTCTTTTAGGATTGTTGTATGTATGCTTTATTTTTAGGATATTTGTTGAAAATTGAAGATTGTAGTCTGTGTGAACTTGAGAAACCTATTCTTCTGAAATTTTTTTTTTTTTATTAGAAATATTTTATTTCAACTGATAGTAGCAGGAACTGCTTGGTCAATGAATGCCAAATATTTTTTGATAAGAAAATTATAATTAAATTACTATTTATTTACCATTACACTCCCACACTTGACTAAATGGTTGATATCCTGTTGTTAGTGTTAGTGACTTTAATGTTAGTGAATCGTAATCTCATGAGTGGATAAGTAATTATGACTTTGTGTATATGTAGAGTACGATGGATAAATTATTGTTTCAAATGAAAATAACACTGACATCTCATTTTAACAGATATATTTACCAAAATTACACAAAAAAATCTTGAAATACTAAAGAGTAAATTTATTCAGTAAAATTGCCATTGGCTTAAACCATGCAGTACTGATTCCTATGTCCTCAATGTCTATATCTATAAATGCTCTGCGGGTTGCGATGGATGAATTGTCGTCTAAATGACACAAAAATGAAAATAACACTGACATCTCATTTAAACAGATATATTTACCAAAATTACACAAAAATATCTTGAAATACTAAAGAGTAAATTTATTCAGTAAAATCGCCATTGGCTTCAACCATGCAGTACTGATTCCTATGTCCTCAATGTCTATATCTATAAATGCTCTGTGGGCTGCGATGGATGAATTGTCGTCTAAATGACACAAAAATGAAAATAACACTGACATCTCATTTAAACAGATATATTTACCAAAATTACACAAAAATATCTTGAAATACTAAAGAGTAAATTTATTCAATGAAATTGCTATTGGCTTCAACCACGCCCTCCTGACAACTTTGGAATCTCCTGCAACTCTTCTGGATAGTCTCTTCATTTAAGTTGGTGAATACTGTCATAATCCTGATAATAGTTCATCTTTAGTGTTATAAGTTTTGTTGGTCTCTTGCTCAACTACCCCCCACACAAAATAATGAAGGGAGTGCAGTCTGGAGACTTAGGTCGCCAGACATAAGGGGTTATGTGGTTGCAGAAATTGTCTGACAGCCATGACTGAGTTCTCTTGCTTGTGTAACATGGTGCAGAGTCCTGTTGCTAGACATAGGGTCTTTCATCAGCCACCCTCTTGATGACTCAGGGCAGCACTATCTCCTCAAGTTACTTTATGTAGACCTCTGAGGCTCTCACCAACAAATTCAGGAGTTTTTTTTCTTATCAGAACAATAAGAATGAGTTTTCAGAGCTCCAGACGCCTTTGTAATCACCATTAGACTCATCTGACTCTTTTCAAGTCCTCAGCACTGTCTTCAGATTGATACCTAAACAGTTTGAAATGTTTGTATTAGAACTTTCAGTGCAAAATACCAAGCAGTACAGTATGAGGTTTCCAAATTTCTTGCAGAGTGAACTATGTTATAGTGCTCTTTTTCTCACAGAAGTGCCCAACTGACCCTACTATACTGTGCAATTGACAAAATCAAGTTTTTAAACTAACCACAACAAATCTTTGAACGATTTTAAAATGTTTTTGAAACTTTATAAATTATTATAATAATTTTTAAAAATGTAAACAATTCTTTTAAAATTTTATTATTAATCAAAATTTTTTTTCTTCAGACTGTAATGTCCTTAATTTATTTCTTAAAGCAATTAAAAGCTTATCAAATTAAATAATGTCATATTGCATTTTTTATTTTATTATTAGAAGCAGATTTTCGAAAATAAAGGCAAAATTTAAAAAAAAAATAGATTATTTACATTCTCCAATGAGTCCTGCGTTTAACTAAAAAAAAAAAAAAAAAAAAAAAACTATTTTCCAAACAAAATTTAAAATTTCATGGATTTTACGTGGAGTGGGGTAATAGATTATGTAACATTTTTAAAAAATAATAATTTCAAAAATAATTTCATTCATCTGTGAATAAATCCTGAAAGTTTAATTAAAATCTGGCAGTTGATTTTTTGCACGAATTTCCAAATTAATGTGTTTGTCACCGGAAAAAAACTGAGTTATTACGTTTTCCATTGTAAACTCTCGTAACGATCTGGTTACTCGCTAAAAATGAAAACAAGATTTTTTTACCAAAATTTCCAACGTGTTAAAGGGATTAAAATATTTTAAATAATTTAAAAATACTTTGACCTTTCCTCTTTATTCAATATAAACATTTTGATGGAAAAAGTTCGTTTTTATTAAGTTTAGGGCCTTTTTTTATTTTATGCTGTTTTTTCAGCGATTTAGTGGAGGTACCTAAACCCTACTGGGTTCCATCATATACTCTCTCTCTATTGTCTATGCTTGGCCAGCTTAGGAGATTTTTGTGGCCTATGCGCTGATTTCTTAAGTTTTCATATTTTACACGGTGATGTTCTCTGTTTATTATTTCAATATAGACAGAAAATAGAAAAAGAATCCTAAACAAAAAAATAGATCACTAAAATAATTCCCACCCGCCGCCCGAGCCCTCATCAAGTTCAACAGGTGTTTCTCGTTTTCACTCCATGCAGTGACAAAATAAATAAAAACTCGTACAATGAACGTTGTCCCAGAAAAATAAAAGAATTAAACTTTTCACAACGTAAAATGTGTCACTTGATACACAAAAATGAGAGCCTCCTTTGCCGCCTTTTTTTATATCCCCTCCCTGGCAAAGTAGTGCACACCACGTACAATAAAAAAAAAAAAAAATGACTGATAAAACAAAACAATTATTACCCGACTACTTTGAGGTCGGGAAACTGCAGGAGGCAAAAATTATATTCATGGAAAAGGAAAAACACATAAAAATGATAGCGTGAGAAAAACAGGTTTTTCATATCCCTGTCAGTGTCTGTCTGTCTGTCTGTCTCTCTCTCTCTCTCTCTCTATCTATCTATATATATATATTGAATTCTTCTTATCAATTACTCTTTTTTTTAAATAGTCTTTTTATTTTAGGAACAGTAAGAATTTAACAAAATTTTTGTTAAATTCTTCAGTCAGTCAGTTAAGTGCCATACATGATACACGCTTGGGCGATCATGTCTCGAAAGAGACATGACTGACTGGGCAGAAGATTATCCCGCAGTAGGTTGCCATTGCTTTCTACGGTAGACTGGGTGCCAGTCAAGGCTATAGAACTCAATCTGTCCTGTTATTTAACCCATAACTGGAAGGAATAGACGGATTAATTAATACCTTTCCCAAAAGGGTATTTGCGCGAAGTGAATGCAATGACTTCAGCTGGAAATCGAACTCGGTTCCCCAATTCCGAGCCGATATCCAATACACCACAATGCACATCCTTACTGCTCCTAAAATAAAAAGACCATTTAAAAAAAAGTAATTAATAAGAATTAAAGATAAAAGTTTATGCAACGTTAGTTGCCATTATCTATCTCCTTTCTTCATCACCCCAGCGTTTTTGTTTTTTTTTGTTTTTTTTTTACTTTTTTTTTGTTTTTCTGTCTTCCTCTTCTCTCATTGTAATCCCCCTCCTCCGCGTATCAGTGGCAGTACTGCGTTGCTTGGAGTAAAACGATAATAAAAAAAAATTTAAAAAATAGAAATAGACTTTTTAAAATTATTTAGATCGGTTTTACTTTTAATCTCTCACTTTTTACCCCATTTGGGGTGGGGGTATCTTTTTGTTTGTTTTTTAGTTTTTATATAAGTTTAGATGCTTGTATCCAAATGACAACTGCTACAAACTTACATAGAAAGACATTGAAATTTTACTTGATCAATCTCTTCTTCAGTCTTCTTTAAAAGTTTTTATATAAACTACGCCTGTTAATGATGAACGTTAATTTATTGTTCTTGTCTCACATCGTCCTCTGAAGGTCAGGTTTAAAAAGAAAAAGTTCACCAGCTGCTGTCATCAGAAGTTTAAAAAGTAAATTGTTGTTCAAAGTCATTTTAGAAAGGTAATTGTTAATTTTGACAGGCTCCACCCACTGACTGATATTGTTGCCAGTCGGTGGGTGGAGTCTATCACAGAGTGTCGTTAAGTTACAGGTTTCAACTTGTCATTTTGGGACGGAGGGTGTTAGGGTTGAAATGAGAAGGAGATAATTTCAATAAACATTTTTTTATTGGAGAAAATATTCGACAGTTTGCGTTAACCTGTTGTGAAAGCGGAATTTTTCTATTTTATTTAATTTTCTATTTTATTTATTTATTTTTTTTCATTTTTTTCAGAGTGACGCCTTCACAACACAAACCCGGGTTTAAAAATTGTACCCACCTAGTTTATAATTATGAGAAACAGAGTTATTCCCCTTCTTTCTCCCACTTCCAAGTTAAAAGTATAAAACTTTGAGGCGTGTCAGTGATAAATTTGAAAAAGAAAAGAAAAAGGCAAAGTTTTGAATGCAGAAAAGACCTTTTGTACGTTTTACACACACACACACACACACATTTTTACAAAGGAGAGTATTCTTGTAAATTGAATTAAAATATTGGATGAACTAGAGACATGTCAGTTGAAGAATGTTGAAGTAAAAACAAAATCCATACAACATAATATCCCATATACCTGTATAAATCATTTTATTATTTTGCATTTTAATCTTTTTTTTTTTTTTTTTTTTTTAAAATAATCGTTTCACCTCAAGGAAGGCAGGAATGACACTGGTGCACGGGGGATTCCAATGAACGGGAAGTGCGATAAAAGAAACTGTTAGAGTAGAAGAGACGGTTACATTTAACTATTTCGGTGGTAAAAAGATAGGACCTTGATGCCAGTCTAGTAGCATGAGTAAATACATGTGGTCGGGAAACCAGAGGAAACAAATGCGTCAGAGCAGTTGGCATGCAAATATTTGTAGAAAAGACAGAGGGAAGCCACATCACATTGATGAGAAAGTAACTGAAGAGCTACCAAGTCAGAATAGATTATATTTCAGATCCTTCATTGGATTTTATCGAGAACCTCAAAATAAAAAGCAGGAGCACTCGACCAGATATGGCAATAGCATTTATTGCATAGACAAATGGTAGATTTATAAATGCGCAAAATGGATTCTGATAAGAAAAACCTTTGTCCCGACACAGTGACCTAACATTCCTAACAGTAGATGCAGCTATGGATTCGATATCACCATTCCATTTGATATCATTTGAGAGAGTAAAGCCAAGGAGGCGAAGTGTGTTGCTCTCTAGGAGACTAGCGTCATCCATTCTGATGGTAGGCAGGAAAGTGTCGCTCTTCAGGAGACTAGCATCATCCATTCCGATGGTAGGCAGGAAAGTGTCACTCTTGAGACTAGCATCATCCATTCCAATGGTAGGCAGGAATGTTTCTCGAGGGTGGTTAAAGGAGAGCAGCTTCATTTTAGAGGCCTTAAAATTTACGAGCCATTTCCTACTCGATTTAATCACATATTTTGGGTCCTTTTTTGGCAAATTTCTTATTGAGATGGAATGGTGGAAATGGTCTCCTTGACATTCTATAATCATCTGTGTTTCATTTGATTTTAACTTTCCTGACAGCAAGTTTTATAATTTTAATCATTTCAACCCAAGCAAGGCAATAAGGCCACTAAGATGCAAGGGGCTACTGGGGGAGTGGAAGAGAATGAGAAAAACTTAAGAGAAGGAACCAAAAATTCATTCCTAAACAAAGGATAAACGAACCTCTCATTCTGTTCAAAAGACAGGGAAGGAATGTGAACCGGGTGATAGGCGGACCTACCTACTTTTATTGAAAAAACAAAATAAATGAAAATAAGCAAGAGATTAAACTTTTTTTAAAAAATAGTACATTTTTTCCAAGATATCTTTTTTGGTTTAATTTCCATTCTCGTTTACATTTCCATTAATGATAGAACACAAATGAATTAGATGAAGAGGCTGGAAATCATTCCATTAATCTGTTATTTTTTATTTATTTTTTTTATATGGTGAGTAATAATCAACTTTGTTCTTTGTCTTACCTTAAATATACTCTTTAGCTTTATTGGTTGCGATTGTATTATTCAAGAAACTTCTTGTCCGAGAACTTGTATTTATCTCACACTATCACTAACTATAAGAAAGCCGACAAGTTTTGTTGATTCACTATTCCCTGAAGGATTCAACCTCTCACCAAGCCATCAGGTCCATCTAATGTTGCTCAACATTCATCAATAAACATTGCTGTTGAGAAGTTAGTTTTCATCAACTTGTGTGCCTAACTTCCGCATTTCTTTTTGTGATGTTTACTCAAAGTTTGTTTGGTAGTTTGTTTACTTCCATGTTTTTTTTGTTTTTTTTTTAATTGTATCACCCCCAAGCAAGGCATTATACTGCCACTGTTGTGCAGGGGGTTACATAGGAGGAAAGTTATGAGAAGAAGTGACAAAATAAAGCGGGTAGGAGAGGGATGAGAATACTGAAAGAAATGAGATGAGATCCTGAGAGAGAGAGAGAGAGAGAGAGAGAGGATGCAGGTCAGTGAGATAGTAGATGATTATTGACTTTACATTTAAATTCTTGGAGATTATAGCTGTCGGAGAAGTAAGTAAACGGAAGGGAATTCCACAGGTGGGAAGTGCGAGAAAAGAAGCTGGTGGAGTAGAATTTGCATTTACAATTTATTGGTTTCACAGTAAAAGGGTGGGACCTAGTTGCTAATCTTGTGGCTCGAGTAAATTCATATATAGGAGGGCACCAGTGAGCTAAGTTCATTAGAGCAGAAATCGTGAAAGTAATTGTAGAAGAGACAAAGGGTAGCCACACTGCTCCAGTTAGAAAGTGACTGTATCCGAGCTGCCAAGTTGGGATTTAATCAATGTCTGTTAATATCCTGTTTTTTGTTTTTGTTTTTCTTGTTTTATTTTTTAATATCTACAATACAAGCATTTCAAAAATATTGCTGGTAAATTAATTTTTTCAAATTTTATGCCGTTCTTATTTTTTTTTTTCTTGTTTTATCTTGTCAGTGTTTTTAATTTCTGTTTTGATGGTTTTGTTTCCAGTGTCAAATTCCTAACACTCAATAACTTTATAATATTTTTCTCTTTTTGAGATATCTTTATTACAGCCCATTATCAGAAAACTAAGCTGCTTGAGCGTGTATCATCTGGTTTTCTGCGAGAAAGTAGCGCTGCATTGGGTTCTTGCTTAATGTTTTAATTTGAATTTCAAGAATATTTTTGGTACATTTTATTTTTTTTGAAAATCCTGTTGAGTTTGTTTTTTATCTAATTTTCTACATACAACATGTGAAAAAACGTGCAATACCAGCAGTGGTAACGCAGTTTTGGTGGCTAAGGCGATACTGCCACCCCTGGCATCACCAACAGCTTTTGTCACCAGACAGGGTATGGGGGGGTAGACATGTAAGACTCTGGAGGTTTTTTTAAAAGTCAGATTTTCATATAGTGGTAAGTGCTTGCTTTTGATCATTAACCAATATACACAATGTACTCGTAGCGATTGTTATCAATGACAAAGAATGGAAGTTAAACAGAGTTGTTTAATATTGGAAGTAGCATTGTGTTGCAAGCATGGCTTCAATCAATATCGTTTATTTTAGATCTTGACCAGATCCAACAACATGTGAAAGCACATACAACACACTGCCTGTTAAGTCGTGGTCTGCAGACGATGTGAAGCATGTTTTAGGTTTCGGCCAGTGATACCCACCATCAAAAGCAAAGAAACAAATGACCATCCAAGCAATCCATGGCACCCAATCTCGATAGATAGCACATGCAATGTCCAACCCTTTTCCACACAGTCAGATTGTATCAATTAAAAATGATTTTTCTTTTGCTCATGTGTCTCCGCCCTGTTCTTCTCCCATGGAACCATTAATTCTATTAGGAGGACCCACTACAATTTCCTGAACCAATGAAAAAGTTTCCCTCCAAATTCTGAGAAGTGAATTTGGAGCCTACCTGTAGGTCATAAAAGGGGGACATGGATTTAATTGAAGGACTGCTGCTGGAAACCAGGTCACCTCAGCCCAGAAAGAAAAACTATACTGAAGACAACCACCAGATGAGAACTGAAACAAACATCAAAGTCGCTACCACATCAAAGAAAAGTCTTCAACTAGTGTAATTGTTCTATTCTTTGCTGTTATCATGTACTTTGCTTTGAAAATTGTATCAATCCTATGAAAATTATTCAGAGAAGTATTTTCTCCTTTTCTACATTTTATATGTAGTTTTCTTTTCTGGTGACCTTATACAACATTATGATTTTATTGTAAAAGGAAATATTTCATTTGCATTGATTATTTTACATACATGTTACTAGCCATTATTTGGCACATAATGTACAATTTGTGCAATTCATTAATTCTTCAAATAATAATTAATGAATTAAAAATAAATTTATCATCTGTTCTTAAATTTGGCTCGTGTTGAGTGTCTGTTATGTGCCCATATAAATTAAATGTTACCTCAAACATTTCCTTGTTTTGGTAGGGGCTTTTTTACCAAATAAAAAATTCCTTTATTATGGCAGTTTATATATATATATATATATATATATATATATATATATATATATATATATATATAAAAATAAATTTAAATAAAATATCAGTAACTAGACAATTTACAATATTATGACCAACAATCAAAAAAAATTTCATAATAAATTATTGTAAATATCTCTAATAACACTGTTTTTCTAAGCTGCAATTCGCAATAATATATATCTAAACTAAAGTTTAACCAGTGCTAGTTTTTATTGTAAAAATATTAACTTGCATAACAAAATCCGAAATTAAAATTACATTATTATTTTTTTAGTTTAGCATCAAATCCTGTGCCTTTGCAAAAGGTTTACAAGATAGAAAATATTATTTTTTCGTTTTCTTGGAAGCATTTAAATTGTTAGATAGTGATTTACTCAGCGTACCTTAAATGTACCATTGATCCAATGAGAAACGCTTACTAATTTTTAAACTTTAAGGGACGTAACTGCAGTATGACTATTTTCGTAACAAGGGACATAATTATGACAGCAAAATATAATGAAGGTAGAAGAAAACATTTTTAGTTTGATTTATTTTATTTTAAAAACTTAGATTTTCAGAACTTTTACCTGAATTTGTTAGACTAAGAACTATTGATAATTTACACGGATTTATTTTGATTAGTTTTCTCATCATGGTTTTTATATATACACTACCGGCCATAATTATTAGGCCACCCCAGATTTAAAAAAAAATGATGTATTTCATACTATTTTTAGTATTTATTGCCAAGTGGATAATTTTAAATGAAAATAGAATGGTTCTTTTGTTATTATTACTTTGCAAAATTTTACAAGGCAGCCAGGAAGCCTTTGCTTTGGCCAGCCAATAAGAAGAAGAGGCTAGCATTGGGAAGAGAGCACAAAAACTGGACATCAGAGCAGTTCATTTGATGCACGTGTCATTGTGCAGTATTAATAAAAGAACCATTCTATTTTCATTTAGAATTATCCAAAAATAGTACGAAATACATAATTTTTTATTTAAAACTAGGGTGGCCTAATAATTATGACCGGTAGTGTACATCCTAGTTTTGTGTGTCGACAATAATGCTTAAGAGGTTTGGGATCACGAAAACACTTGATTATACAAGAATCAGAAACTTTAATAAAAACTGAAAATTTTCTCATTTTGAGATATGGAAATCATAGTAAGCCAACTTATATAGGATATAATGGCTGAATGAATCAAAAGTGGTGGAGGTTTTTCAGTTCTATGCCAGAGTCAAACAAGGAATGTCATCTACTCTTATTTATAAATATTACTCAATAATATCTACATTGGCCACACCACAAATTCGCTCTCACGGCGTCTGACGTTGCACTTAAATAAAAATTCAAATATATTCCGTCATTTAGAACAACACGGTTATCAACGCACACTTCTGAGAAAAACGCTTGTTGATAACACGTACATACTTAAACAAGAAAATAATAAACAGAAACTAAAAATCCTCGAAGCAATCTACATTAAACAATTTAAACCTGGTTTGAATACAATCAATTTTGATATTTCCAATAACGTACTCAAATGTCTGTAATCAGACCAGGGACCACAACGCCACTATTTTGTCACTGTCTTTAGTAGGGACTTATATTTTCAATTCAATTCTCTTTATTGTTAATAACTTAAATGTTCTATGTTTACTGTGTGTTAATATTTACTCTTTGATAATGGCTTATGTGAGCCGAAAGCTTAGACCCGATAAAAAAATCAACAATTACTGTGATTTTTTGTTGTCTTTCAACGACATCACCATCAAGTATATCAGACGGTATGAACAAATCCTACACAAAATTAATAGACAAAACTTGTCTATATTATTCAATGAAACCTGCATTACTCTTATTTAGCGTATGTTCTGTCTCAGGTGAGAACACTTGTTCAAATAGGTGTTATGAGAATGCATTTATATATAAAAATAATAATAATAATGTCTAAAAAATTGTAGTAAGGGATTCTATTGAGTCCTACTTGTTATTCCCAAACTGTTTTAATTTATGAAATCATCATAAAAATAAGGAAGTTAGAAATAGAACATTTCGAAGGTTCTAGAATGATCGAGAAAATTCCAGTAGGTTCAAAAGAATTCGAAAAGTTTTAGAAATATGCAAATTAGGTGTTAGCCCCTACAAAAATAGGTTTTGGGCAGTAAGTAGTTTGTTGTTAACAGCATGTGCTGACATTATCAACTCCGGCTTTGTTCAAGGATTTATATCCAGCCGAAAGAATCTCATAGAAAAGTTGTCAACCAACTAAAACCTGAAAGAGTTGTTACCAGAATTTGCTGACCTTATCAACTCCGGTTTTGATTCAAGGATCTATATCCAGCTGAAAGAATCTCTGAGAAGTTGCAGACCAACTAAAACCTGAAAGAGAACCTCATGGAACTATATGGGTAAATAGATATTTTTGACTCTTTCATTGATCAAACTAATAATTATTCTTTATATACTCATTTAAGGATTTCCAAAAAGTATAGCACCTAACTTCTTCACCAACTTAACTGGGTTCATAATACTCGCCAGTAGTAAACTCTGTTTCTTGTGTTGAATGCAACAAAAATTGTATATTTGTAAATATTTTATTTGGGGTGTTTTGTAAATTAAATATTTGTCTGTGATTTATCTCTGAGTTTTAGTCAATCATTTTTTTGTTTTCTTTTGTTACACTTAACACACAACATAGGTCAATGGATCAAGTTAGAAGATATTGTTATAGTTAAGACATTTCAGTTGTACTCTCTGACCTTCCAGTATCTTCTGGGAATTTTGTACTAAACTGTTTATTAGTCTGTTACAAGAGATTGTTCTCAATACACTGTTCACACAAAGTGATGTCTTGTTTTTTTTTAAGTATTTTTGTGATATTACATCTGATTTTTCAGCAAAATCAAAGTTTGATTTTTTATTGCCTGATTCAAGTAACTAGATGCACTTAACTAATATATTTATTAATATAGCTTGTCTTTTATGACAACCAAGATGAGGATGTTAGTATGGACAGATCAAATTATCATTTTTATTTTTTAAATTTTAAGTATGTATTCAGTTAAAGTTACTGTTAAATTAACTATTTGTGACTCAGTCACAGTTGACTGGTCTTTAAACCATTTTTCATTCATGTTGTCATGAAAGAAAAAATATTAACCGCCCTGTTGGCCGGGCATCCCCCTGCAGAGGGTAAAAATCTCTCAATGGGGCCACCTGTTGGCCGTGAGTGGCGACCCGTGTCGTCTGGGGATGGGATCCTGGTGATTGAGCAAACCATGGCCCTGGTGCAAAGAGGTCATGGTTCTGCAACACATCACTTCGGCCCTTACCTGGGCTAGACTGGACAGGGAGAGGCCCAATCTGATCAACCGGCTGGTCAGGTCAAGCCCTAACATCTATTCCCAAACATACCCTCCAGAATCATTTTCTTCTAAGACTAATGTATCCTACCATACATACCCCCCCCCCCCCAAAAAAAAACTACCAGACCATGGAAAGTTATATATAAGAAAACTACCACCAGCTTTCTATGAATAGATGTTAGAAGGCACTGGCTAAGGGTTAATCAGCGGTGCAAGATACATAGGCCCGGACATGGCTGCAAGCCATCCAGCTGTGCACCTACATCATGGGACAGTGCACAGAGGGAGGAGACAGGTGCTCCGGGTCTCTCGTGCCGTCGAGTATATTGGAGGGGAAGTCCCTGATCAGTCAGGGCGAATGGGTTTCCTCCCTGACAGATCCCGTTCGTGGGCTCCAGCCTGGTTTGGTAGGTGGGGATAACCCTCCAATGAATAATATATTATATAGTATGTCTAATAAATATTCCAAACGCCCCCATATAGAATCTCCATCAGACTCAGAAAGTGAGTTTATTATTACAAAACATTTTCCTCAGTTTATTGTTTTGGAGTCATTAGAAGAAAAACAATTAACAAAGATATCCCCATTTGTTATTGAAAAAGTACTTTCTGGTGCTATAGTACCAAAGATGGTGAAGAAACTTAAAAATGGTACGCTACTTGTCCAAGTAGAGAAAAAAATCATATTTTGATGCACTTTTAAAAATGAAAACCTTTTCAGAAACAAAGATAAAAGCATATCCACACAACACACTGAACAAATCTAGAGGGGTAGTCAGAAGCACTGAGCTTTCACTCTGCACTATCGAAGAAATTAAGACTCAGCTAAAAACACAAGGTGTGATAGACGTACGACGCATTCAAATTAGAAAAGGAACAGATATCATCGAAACAAACACATATATATTCACTTTCAACCTCCCCAAAGTCCCGAAGGAATTAAAAATAGGATTTACAACTGAAAAGGTCAACCAGTACATCCCAAACCCTCTACGGTGCTTCAATTGTCAACTTTTTGGACACCATAAAGACAGGTGCACGAGACTGCCAACATGCAGAAGATGTGGAGAAAGAGACTCTGACCACCATGGGCAAGAATGTAACAAAAAAGCAAAATGTGTTAATTGTCTTGAAGATCACCCATCAGACTCCAAACAATGTATAATCTGGAAAAAAGAAAAAGAGATCAACACTATCAAGTTTACACGTAATATATCCTTCTCTGAAGCTAGAAAGATAGTCGAAACAACTGGCTTATTCCCTGCTAAATCATATGCATCAGTTACTAAACCAAAGCCAAACAACTTTGAAAAACAAGAATGCCATTCTTGCAAACTCCTACTCAGTAAATTATCAAAACTTACACCAGAAACACTCCCTGCTTTCTTGAAAGAAATTAATCCACTGACTGAATTTGACAATAACACTGAACCTTCAAGCATGGAAAAACCATCAACATCAAATACCTCGATGGTGGAACAAAAGCCTCTTCTCCAGAGGGAAACTATCCAAAAAAAGTCGATTTTACGGAAGGAATCTAAGTCCCCTCCTCCAAAGAAAGTCACTACTACTCAGGAGCAGACTGTACAGAGATCTTCTTCTAAACAAAGAACTGTAGTGGAGAAAAACACCAAAAAAAAACAAAAAACGATGCACATCTGTAGATTCAGAAGACATGGAAACGGAGAGTATCCCTCCTGTAGAAAACAACCATTTCAATACTCATAAAGATAAACGGAAATCAAATACATAAAATTTAACCATGGCCAGCAAAATAATTCAGTGGAATTGCAGAGGTATAAAAGCCAATCTGAATGAACTTCTTCTACTAATATCCAGTCTATGTCCTTTAATAATATGTCTACAAGAAACTTTTTAAAAACCGTCTGAAAGCATTAAACTCTGCAACTTCTTTGAATACACCACATTGTAAATAACCCAAGTAGAGCTTCCGGAGGAACATCCATTTTTATTAATAACAAAATAGCACAAAGCCGGATAAATTTACAAACTAATTTACAGGCAATTGCCGTTACAACCACTTTACATCAGACTGTCACAGTTTGCTCCATTTATCTACCTCCAAATGACCCTATAGACGAAACAGAAATAGAAAATCTTATTAACCAACTCCCTTGTCCCTTCCTACTATTAGGTGACTTTAACAGTCACAACACTAGCTGGGGATGCTCAGACACAAACAGAAGAGGAATCATAATAGAAAATGTTATCAACAATAACAACCTATGTATATATAATAATAAGAAACCAACTTTTATTCACTCTGCTACAAACACGTTCTCAGCAATTGATCTTTCTATAAGTGATCCAAGTATCTTTATGGATTACGACTGGACTGCTCATGAGGATACATGTGGAAGTGACCACTTCCCAATAACATTAGAACATACTGGCCCTGAAATAATATCAAAAATACCCCACTGAAACCTTAAAAAAGCCAACTGGAATAAATTCAAACAATTATGCAAATATAAACTCCTACCTGGAAAACATGAGAAAGACCCGATCACTCATTTTACAGATACTATTATTTCTATAGCTGAGGAATGTATCCCTAAAACAACTTCTTCAACTAAATATAACCGGCCTTGTTTTAATGATGATTGTAAAAAAGCTATCAGGCTACGGCATGCTGCATTAAGAAAATTCAACCGCCAACCCACTGCTCAGAATTTAAACCATTTTAAAAGTTACAGGGCTAAAGCATGCTGAATAATAAAAGAAGCCAAACGGGAAGAGCTTTGTTTCCAAAATTAATAATAACACCAAAAGTAAAACCATATGGAATATGGTGTGGAAAATTTCAGGAAAAAACATCAGTTCCCCCACTCAAGCACCTCTGTATAAATAACAACAAAATAACCCCAAAAAATGACATAGCCAACCTGCTTGCAGATTCTCTTGCAAATAACTCGTCATCCAAAAATCACAGTAAAAAATTCCAGACTATTAAACTGGAATCAGAAAAAATCAAGCTGCACTTTAAAATAATAATGAAGAAGAGTATAATAAACCTTTTTCTTTTAATGAACTGAAGGATTCATTAAAGAAGGCCAATAACACAGCTGAGGGACCAGACGAGATATCGTATGAGTTCTTAAAACAACTACCTGATCAATCATTGAAGTATTTACTATCTATTTTTGACGACATCTGGATCAGTGGTAATATACCTGCCATATGGAAACAAGCCATAGTCATTCCTGTAGTAAAACCAGGAAAAGATACATCTGACCCCTCCAATTACCACCCTATAGCACTAACAAGCTGTTAGACTCTTGAAAGAATGGTTAATAACAGATTAGTTTGGTTTTTTGAAATCAATAAAACAATAATCAATCTTCAATGTGGTTTCCGAAAACAGTGGAGTACTATGGATCATTTAATAAGACTGGAAACTTTTATTAGGAATGCCTTTATCCAAAAAAAACATATTACTGCTATTTTCTTTGACTTGGAAAAGGCATACGATACCACGTGGAGATATGGTATCATGAAAAATCTCAAAGAAGCTGGACTGATGGGAAGACTACCTATTTTCATCAATAACTTTTTAAACAACAGATTATTTAATGTCCGTGTAGGAGCATGACTCTCGGACCCCAAGGAACAGGAAATGGGAGTCCCACAGGGGAGTATTTTATCTGTAACATTATTTAACTTAAAAATCAATGATATTGTTGGATGTATAAATCCAGGTGTGGATTGCTCACTGTATGCTGATGATTTTTTAATCTGCTACAGCTCAAGATATATCCACATAATTGAGCGGCAGCTTCAACAATGCATTGACAAAATAAAAAAATGGGCAACCAAGAATGGATTTAAGTTCTCCACTAACAAAACAAAATGCATGCACTTTTGCCAGCTTAGAAAATTACATCCAGATCCTCTGTTAAAACTGGACGAGACTCAGATTCCCATTGTAGACCAACACAAATTTTTAGGACTAATACTGGATAAAAAGCTCACCTTTATTCCACACATCAAACACTTAAAAAACAAATGTAACAAAGTTTTCCAGCTGATGCGAGTTATTGCCCACACAGATTGGGGAGCTGATAAACAAACCTTACTGAAGTTATATAGATCATTAGTGCGATCGAAATCGGACTATGGCTGCTACATATATGGCGCCGCCAGAAAGTCATATACAAAGTCATTAGACACTGTTCATCATCAGGGGCTTAGACTGGCCTTGGGAGCCTTTCGAACTTCTCCCATTGATAGTCTATATGCAGAAGTCAATGAACTGCCATTATCAATTCGCCGCAACAAACTAGCTTTACAATATTTGACCAAAATCCTCTCTTGCCCATCCAATCCTGCCTACGACTGTATTGTAAACCCATTATACCACCCTCTCTATGATAAGAAAAAGAAAACAATTAAAATATTTGGCCTAAGGATGAAAGAAATCATCAGAGAATACAATATAAACCTGGAACGAATCCACGAATCACTCATTTCAGAAAGCCCTCCATGGGAAATCATCCAACCAACAGTATTGCTAAATCTCACCAAATTCCCTAAATCAAAGACCAACCCTACTGATTTCTATGAAGAACTGAACAAGATTGTCGATAGTTTTCCTTCCTATAAACATGTATACACAGATGGATCGAAAGAAGGTGAGAAATGTGGATTCTGTGCCCTACTAGATAATGTCACAAAAAAAAGACGTCTACCCAATGGAGCATCAATTTTTAGTGGTGAAGCCACAGCTGTTGAGCTGACACTTGATCTAATCACTGACAAGGTAAGTGACAGCTTCGTTATATTCTCTGATTCACTCTCTGTACTATTGTCCATCCACAACAAGAATCTCAATAACCCGATTATCGTTAAACTTTTAAATCGATTAAACGTGATGAACAAAACCAAGAATATTGTCTTTTGTTGGATCCCCAGCCACATTGGCATTTGTGGTAACACAAAAGCGGACATGGCTGCAAAGGAGTCTCTGAGAGAGGATATCTTCAATATGAAGTCCCATTCACAGATCAAAGGCCTGCAATAAAAAGATATATTCAACTCAAATGGCAAAAACATTGGTCGACCTGTCAGAACAACAAACTCTTCCAAATTAAACCAAATTTGGGAGAGTGGAGAGGTACATTAAGGAAATCCAGAAAGGAAGAGGTAATACTGTCTTGAATTAGGATAGGACACACCTTTTTTACCCACTCTTGGCTGTTAAGAGGAGTAGATCTGCCTAAATGCTCTAAATGCCAGATGAATAATAGCATAAGACATATACTAATTGATTGTACAGACCTGGCAAAAATTTGTCAACAGTTTTATAAAGTACAGAACTTAAGATCTTTATTTGAAAACATCAACATGGACAAAATACTAGCCTTCCTTCGGAAAATTGACCTATTTAATAAAATTTAACTTTATTATATAGCTTCAACAAAGACATATAAACTATAACATTTCCTCCTAGCTATGGGTAAAATAGCATGCTGTGTTCTGAATATGCCTGTTTCTAGGGAATAACTCTCATTTAAAATAAAAATACGCTTCTGGCCTTAAATGACCCTTTAGATGTTGATAGGCCATTAAACAAACAAACAAACAAACAAAAAATATTAAAAATATTAAAGCTATCAATTCAGTAGTAGATGAGTAGTATGCATAATATTAACGGCAGACACATTGACATTGAGTGAATATGTAGTAAAAGCTCATACATGGACATAATATGGCTTCAGAAGGAAATAATATTTTGTAATGGACAACACTTTATTCTTAATTTGCATATATATATTTAATAGGATTAATGTTGAGAAGTTTTTCACTTAACTTAGCAGAGTTATATCTGGTTAAGTCTAGTTCCAGATTAATATATACTAGCAGTATAGACCAGCATTGCTCGGGTGTAATGAAAGCTTTAAAAGTAATCCATGGTCCTGGAGCTCAGACTTTTTGGACGTTGGCACGAAAGACTAAAAAGCAATAGTTGTTTCCAGTTAAAGCGAAACTGTAGAGTAAAACTTGAAACTTCTGAATATCGTTTATGTCTTTGTCTATAAGTGTATCAAATTTTATTAAAATCGAACCACTCCTTCTATAACCCGGTTTTTTCGATTATCGATTTTTTATATTTATCGAGAGTACCTCGACACAAAACCTAGCTAAGGACACTTGCAGACGCTTATAGTTCAACTGTGTAAATTTTCAAGAAAATCGGTTCAGCTGTTTCAGAGTCTATAGATAACGCACACCCACACAGAGACAAAGTTCCATTCATAAATAAGTTTATATATACACACACACATATGTATGGAAGACTTTCCCATTGTTTTTCAATGGATGAGGATCCAGTAGCTCAGTTCTTAGCCAGACTACCCACACATGTTTTCTCATGGTGAAGTCTTGCGCAGAACCAATCACACTTTTTGTAAGAGCCAAATACAGAGAATTGGTATATAGCTTGCCACAAAAAACACTCCTCAGGTTTTGAATGCCGAGTTTTCCTTCTCTTAGACCAGTTGCCAACCAAGGCTATAGGATTCAATCTGTCCTACTAATCATCCATATCTGGGGGGAGAAGAGATGGATTCATACCTTTACAAAAGGTATTTGCATGTAAGTGGATGTAAGAAACTCAACTGGAATTCAAACTCAGCTCTTTATTTACATGTACATTATTGTTAGGACAATGTTTCAGCCATTTTGCCCTCTAGTCTACATCAAATGATTGTTTGTCGAGATAACCATCAGAGAATTTTGAATTGAACCCCTTATTTAATCTTTGGAAATAGATTGTGCTGTCCATGTGCAGGAATGTCTCGGTCTAGTTCTTATTATTATTGCCTTAGGGATTGAACTCAAAATTACTATGTCACCAAATTCATGAACCAGCTTTAATCTACTAATCTTTTGTCACATAGGACAATTCTGAGTGGAGAACTTGAAGCCTTAAACCTAACCTTCCTGCTTCTTATGTTTGATTGCAATCACTGAAACTTCACTTTTTACTGCTATTATTGAAGTCCTACTGTTGCTTTATTTACTAATGACTCCTATATCATATTTATTTTTATCCTAGATATCCATAGTAGGCCTAGCTAATTATATAAGAGCCATTAATAAATCAATCCCTAGGCAGAGCAGTGCGTATTTGGACAAGATATCCCAGAAGACAGTAGTCTGCATGTAAAAATTGAAGACTTTAAGATCATAGCAATCAAGTGAACACTGTCTCAGAAGTATGTTCACGTAGTCATGGTTCTTGAGAAAAACCTGTCCAAATGGAGTTTCCTTCTTACTAATGGAATATAAAGGAAATGAGGACAGTTCAACTCTGTGGATGTGGGATGGCAGGTCTTTGATGTAAAGCTCAGAACTAATGGGACTAGCATGTCGGAATATTTGCTTATATTCAACTAGTGATAGAGTAGCAACAGGCTTGCAATGTTGCATTTGTTAGAAAAGGGAAAATTTGCTCAAATTGTGTAAATAGAAGTAAAACTATTACTATTTAAATAACAGCTTTACTTTGTCTTTCAGCATCTGTTAGAAAAAGTCCTTTGTACATGAAAAAATCTGATAAAACATTATTAGCCATAAAGAAGATTTATCTAAAAGTTTCAAAAATAAAATGGCAAACATGAACTTTTGTGCCCTTAAAAAAAACAAAAAAAAAAACAATGTCAAAAGGATGCTATTTCCCATGACACCACTTTTATTTTAATCAACTTCACTCTTTGGCAATGTATATTGCTTTAAAAAGTATTGATTAGAATTGTAATAAAACCGAAACATATGGAAGTGAATTTATACATTTCCTTTGTTCTTAAGAATTGACAACAAAAATATTGAACACTATGAGATTGTTTAGTTATACTATTTATTTATTAGATTGTTTCTTGGAATAATCAACAAAACATCAACTAATTGCTACTCAATTTAAACTTTATAAAATGGTAAATAATAAGCATTTCCTTATAATTGGTTCACATATTTTAATAATTTCGTAAATGTTTTGAATTTTATTCATAAAAATATGACTTCGTATTTATTTCTTTATAAATTGCTAAATGCTAAATACATCATTGAATTAGTCAATACAATTGTATTAGTTTTTAGAATTTTTAAAATATAAACTTATTCATGTAAATAAACATTCTAATAGTGTTTAATATTTTTGTTGTAAATTCTTAAGAAAAAAGAAAATGTATAAATTCACTTTCATCATATGTTAAGGGTTTGTTACAATTCTAATCATTGCTCTTAAAAACGATAAACATTGCCAAGGAGTAGTTGAAATAGAAGCAGTGTCATGGGAAAAATTATCCCTTTGACATTCCGTTTATTTTGCAGGTACAAAACTCTGTGTTTGCCAATAAAATATTGTATCAGCCAATCTTAGCAATTTTGGCTCAACACTCATTTCTTGGCTGAATTTCAGTGACGAGAAGTTATTGTTATTTACATTCAAACTATTGTGACCACCTTTGTGACTATTATCACATTTCAGTCATTATACCTTGTGACCAACTAAACTAGGCAGAGTATTGGTAGACATGCTTATCAGAATAAGAACAATTTACCATCATAGTTTTAAAAAAGTTTTCAGTTTGAAATTCCTTGAAAGTTATCTGAATCAACCAGCACCTGATAAAGTCTAGAGGGCAGAATGATTGAAATAATAAAAGATGAAAACAGTAGTCCACACGTAAATATTGTAAATACTCATTTTTCAATTTAATTTGTGTTTCAATTTCATATCTCCAATTTAAGAAAGATCACTTTGTCTCTTTAACATTTTGTTCCTTTTAAATAAAAACATCAAGTTATTTACAAGTATACATAATGTATTTTTGTAACATCTGTCATCCAATTTTGGTACAGGTGACATATTTTGTAGTTTTCTTGTGTAGTTGAGTTTTTAACTATGAAGAGTTGTTTTCTTATAACAAATGCAAAAACACAACTTTCTTATAATAAATGCAAAAAAACATGATTTTACAGTTAAAATGGCTAAATGTAACCATAAATTCAAAGCTAACAATTTTTTCTATCACTCAGCTTTGCTTTTGGAACTCTCTTCCGGAAACTTACTTTTCAGTCAACTTCGATCTTCAAAAATTTAAATGCAATGCCAATAGTTACCTTTTCTCTTCTTAATTCTTGATCTTTTATTGTTCTTTTTATTTGTTTTTTTTTCTTTCTCCTTAATCGTTTTTTTTCTTATGCTACTCTAACATTTAGTAACTGCTTGTGCCTGAATGACTTTATTGCCTTCAGTCAATTAAGTGCCATGCATGATACACGACTGGGCAGAAGATTACCCCGCAGTAGGTTGCCATTGCTTTCTGCGGTAGACTGGTTGCCAGCCAAGGCTATAGAACCCAATCTGTCTTATTATTTAACCTATAACTGGAGGGGAAAGATGGATTAATACCTTTCCCAAGGATATTTGTGCACAACTGAATGCAAGGAATTTCACTGGAATTAGAATGGACTGAAATGATAAAAAGAATAAATATTACACGAATGGAAACATTTCTATTTAAATAGCAAATGAACATATTTAATATTACTTCTTACAAATGTATCATGCATGAAAATAAATATTTAACAAAAGATAGTGTTTTATTCCTTTGAAATTTTATCTGGTATGCCTGAATGTACATACAAATATCTACTACATGAACAACAAAATTATTCAATTATAAAAATTGTTGGGTGTTTACCATTCTCTAACTCAATGAATGTGCTGAGTCTTGTTGTTTGCTCTTTTTATTTTTTTGTTTTTGATTGAGAGTGAGTTCTCAGAAATATATTCAAGATCCCTAAGCACAAATACAATTTTTGCCATTTAGACAGAAATGTCTTTACTTTTAAAATTACAACATATTTAAATCAAACGTCAGCAGATTTACAAAAGAAATGATTTAATAATTTTATTAAAAAGAAAAAGTATTTCAAAATGAAGTCATACCCTCCCTAGATGTCTTCTAATCTTCTTCAGGCGTTTGTTTCAGGATATTTAAAACAGAATCCCTTACTAATTTCACTGAAATTAATCAATGATGACAGACATTTGAAGAAGGCTGAAAAGTACAACAGTTGAAACACTGTGACTATAGTCCATGTAAATAAGTGTTTAATAATAATAATAATAATAATAATAATGGAAAAGCATTTAGTTAAGTGCATTGACAAGGAAGGAGATGATATTCAAATATTTGTTTAAAATAAATGCTTTTTTCATTATTGTTCATGGAGTTACTAATGTATCTATGAATCCATCAGGATTAAAAATTGGCCTTTTATATCCTTCCTTGTAATTTTCATTTTCATTTTAGTTATCATGATTGAAGATAAGTCACAAGTAATAGTCAATGCATTGTTCTCAATCTGTGTTATCCGATGCCTGGATAAGTTGCCATTCTGTTGTAGAGGAATTTTTGCACTGAAGGTTATAATCGTGCTATGTCTGTTGCTAATCGACTTAATGTACCCAAAATGTTAGGAACTTGGTAATCTTCCATTGAAAGCTGACTCCATAGTATTCGGCTAACTGCTGACTAATATCAGCTGCCTAGTAGTTCTACTGAACTCCAATAGAAGTCTAAAGAACTCCCATGAACTTTCTAAGTACTTCCTGTTAACTCTTATTAATATAGGAGGGAGATTCCATTACCTGAGGAATAGGTGTGTTTCCCTATAACACATTCACAGAAATGTTGGATCATCCTGTGTGTGTGTGTGTGATACAAGGTGTCCCTAAAATCTGAACATATAGGCAAAAATGCATATTTTCAAGAAATAAAATTTTCAACATTTTATAAAATTGGAATATTAACCCTAGAACACTTACATATATATAGTACCCAGCGCAAATGATGCCATTTTAATTACAATTTAATTAAATTTTCAGTACCTTATTTTCTTACCTAAATAATGTTTTTCAGTTCCTATTAATGTTAACTCAAAGTACAAAGTTTGAAGTGCCTGCATGTAAAATATTTCAAATAAAGATTTATATTTAATATTATTTTGATATTTTCAAAATCGGGTATGATATACCCATGGTTAGTAGTAGTGTAACTTTAATTGATGGTTAGTGTTCCAGGGTTAAAAAATAACATGATTTCCATCATTTGTGATGCAAAGGTTGATGCGCTTTGCAGGTTTCATATGAACCTGATGCAATAACTCCACATCCTTCTCTTGCTCCTTTCTAACTGGTTCATCCTTCTCTTCACTCTCCTAATCGTTTTACTCTTATGTAGCCCCCTGCACATCAGTGGCGTTAACACCTTGCTCAGGGTGATATGATTAAAAACAAAATTTCTGTCAATTTTAGCACATTCACTCTTTATGCCTTCAATCAAGTGTGTTGCATCTGATTTTCATTGAGTACACCTTCATCTTTAGCATACCCCAGAAAAAGAAGTCAATTCTTTCTTTCAATAAAAATATCTGTAGAGGTTAAAAAAATATATAGTTAATGAGATTTCCGGTGTGTCCAGACTTTCAGGACACCCTATACATAATGAAGACAATTGTAGATATTTACAAAGACAAACTTAGTCTTGCACAAGGCAAGAACAGAGCACTCAGTAAGGATCAAACTCTTATCAGTAGACTTTCAGGTTGAATTCACAGTATTTCAGATATTTAACTTTATCTGGCACAAGGCCACACTATAGAGCGTTCAGTAAAGATGGTGCTAGCAAGACAATTCATCTACAGCAAATATCCAAGGTTCAAGATACATGTACACTTTATGTCAGCTACCAGTACAGATACGGTGGACTTGACTAATGAATAAACCTTTTTGCTAAACCAAACATATCTATATTATATAAAACATTCAAAACTGATATTCAGTTCAGATAAGTGCCATACGTGAAACACGCTTGGGCGATCATGTCTCGAAAGAGACATAACTGACTGGGCAGAAGATTATCCTACAGTAGGTTGCCATTGCTTTCTGCAGTAGACTGGTTGCCAGCCAAGGCTATAGAACCCAATCTGTCCTGTTATTTAACCCACAACTGGAAGGAATAGATGGATTAATACCTTTCCCAAGGGTATTTGCGCGTAAGTGAATTCAACTGGAATTCAAACTCGGCTCCTCAATTTCTCGTTCCGAGTCGATATCCACCGGACCACAACGCACATCCTACTAAAATAGACGCTTACAGTACATGGTATTCCCAAGTGGTCACCCACCTAAGAACTGACCAGGCTCAATGTTGCTTAACTTTGGTGATCGAACGAGAACCGGTTTATTCAACGTGATATGGCTGTATTTGGTTTAAAAAATGAATAGAAATTTATAAAAACATTTCTATGACTTTTAAGGAATTTCAGAAGTTAATGAATGATAATAATATATATCAGGTAAATAATATTATATCCATGATAGAATAATAACCCTGTACTTCATAGACAGAATGGAATTGTTGAAAGGATGACAGAATGACAGACATGCTTGGTTCTCAGTGAGACTTTTTTTGCCGCTAAAACATACACAAAACTATATATACATATTTACACGTTCCACACTGAGAATAATATATCATATATCTACACAATCAGGCAGAGTAAAATGAGAATGAAAAAAAAATAGGGTCTTAAATACAAGGATCATTGAATAAATAAGGTGAATTTTTCGGTATAAGGACTCCTACGAGAGTCATTCAATAAATAGGGTGAATTTATCGATATAAGGACTTCTACGAGGGTCATTCAATAAATAAGGTGAATATTTGGATTAAAGGGTCTTCTACGATGGTCATTCCATAAATACGGTGAATTTTTCGGTATAAGGACTTCTACAAGGGTCATTCAGTAAATACGATGAATTTTTCGGTATAAGGACTTTTATGACGGTCATTCAATAAATACGGTGAATTTTTCGGTATAAGGACTTCTAATACAGATAGAAGCTTACTTTTCTTTTAATTTTTTTCCTTTAATTCTTTTTAAAAGGGATTTAATTTTTTTTGCAGATTGAAAAAAAACTTTGAGAGTTTTGGAGATTAACAAAGATGGCCGACCAAGAAGCATGCTCCAGGATTGAACAGAGGTCAGTTACCAAGATTTTGGTTGCTGAAGGGCACAAGCCAGTTGAAATTCATAGGATAATGTCAACTGTGTATGGTGCCACATGTTTCAGCCAAAAAAATGTCTACAAGTTGGCTAAATTGTTTAAAGAAGGATGGAGCAGTGTTGAGGATGAAGACAGGCCTGGGAGGCCTACAGAAGTGAGGTCTCCTGAGGTGATCAAATCAGTCAATGACCTCATTTAGTCTGACAGAAGGGTGACAGTGGATGGCATTGCAAGGACTTTGAGCCTATCTGTTGGGACAGCACACAAAATTGTCCATGATGCCTACTCGAAAGTCAGCTGCAAGGCCTCACACAGCAGCCCAAACAACGAGCTGGGCTGGAAACTGCTCCCTCGTCCCCCTTACAGCCCAGACTTTGCCCCTTCAGACTTTCACCTGTTTGGTCCCTTTAAAGCGTTCACGAAAGGCACGAAGTTTGAAAGTAACGATGAAGTCAAAAGTGCTGTGAGCGATTGGCTGAGACATCAGTTCAAAGATTTTTATGCTGAGTGCATATGGAAGCTTGTGCACAGATGGGAAAAGTGTGTGACACTGCTGGGAGACTACGTTGAAAAATAAAAAATAAAAACTAAGCTTCTATCTGTATTAAAAGTTCTTATACCAAAAAATTCACCTTATTTATTGAATGACCCTCATAGAAGTCCTTATACAGAAAAATTCATCGTATTTACTGAATGACCATCGTAGAAGTCCTTATACCGAAAAATTCACTGTATTTATTGAATGACCCTCATATATGAAGATTCTTCTATGTTTCAAGAGAAGTGTTTAGGACTTCAGATCCAAATAGGCCAATTGCATCTATTATATCTCAAGCAAGGATATATTTTGCAAACTGGAGATGGTGAGTCTTGGATTTTTTCCAAAGTAAGGATTGCTAGCTGGAGATTTCTATATCTCTGGAAGACATATTCTAAAAAAAGAAACAATAGCATGGACTTTTAAGCTGTAACATCTGGTAGCTGGTTGCCCTGGTCAGAAACCCGAGCAGGACAAACAACATGTGTTTTGGCCAATATGCTTACTGACTAAAAAGAATGACTGACCACTTTCATCACTTCATGAAGTGACATCACGAAGCGGTTGTCATATAAACCCTGTGACTATCTTAATGAAAGAGAGACAATTGCCATTTGTATCCCTACAAAGCTATCTCTCTGATATCACACCACTCGTTTTTTTAATAATTGTTCAACCAATACAAGGCCCAAGAGCCATTCAATGTAGACTTTTACTGAATGTGGTTGTATGAATGTAAGAGAAAGATTTAAGAGCAGATAATGAGGACATGTAGGAAAGATAATGGTTAACCCTAGACCTTGAACAGATTAAGTTTGTAGTGAATGAAGAAACATCATCTTGGAAGTCTGTTCCACAAAGTAGCAGCTCTCAGAAAGAAAGTCGAGAGATCATCTGCCAAACTCAGCACATCTAGATTTTTGGAGGCAAACTGTTGTATCATTTGTATAGATATTTACTAAAGATCTGAGTATGTACTTTGGTAGATCTAAATCTAATGTAAACTTATTTATAAATGGAACTTTGTCTGTGTGTATGTGTCTGCGTGTGTGCCCGTTACCTGTAGACTCCAAAACGGCTGAACCAATTTTCTTGAAAATTTACACAGTTGTAATATAAGCATCTGCAAGTGTTCTTAGCTAGATTTTGTGTTGAGTTACCCCCGATAAATATCGAAAATCGATAATCGAAAAAAATCGGGTTATAGAAGGAGTGATCTGATTTTAATCAAATTTGATACATTCATAGACAAAGACATAAGAAATGGTATTCAGAAGTTTCAAGGTTGTAGTTCTTGCAATAGTGCAGAAAATCAATAATATATATAAAAGGCAAGATGTTCGTGTGTGTGTCTGTTTATCTCCCTGTATGTCTGTATTTTTTTCAGCCCTTTTATTTTAGTGTTTGCTTCGGGTTTGGCTCTAAGTAGATATAATTGTAGTTCTTAGTCTCAGCCATGATACCATTTACTCAGAGGACTTATTTAGCCTTCAAAATTCAGTTAACGACGAAAAAACTTATTTTGATATCGATACCAGGAAATCAAAATTTGACTTACATCCATTCATTTTTCTTTCAGTCTACGGTTTCGCTTTAACTGGAAACAACTATTGTTTTTTAGTCTTTCGTGCCAACGTCCAAAGAGTTTGAGCTCCAGGACTATGGATTAATTTTAAAGCTTTCATTACACCTGAGCAACGCCGGGCTATACTGATAGTCATTAATATAATACAAAAGAGTTATAGAACTGAAAAATGTTAGGAAGGTCTTTATAATTGTTAAAACTCCTCCGAAGATTCTACAAAGGGAGAGTTTGTGTAGCTACTCCTTTTGCCACACTCTGTCAAAGGCTTATTATATGTTATTGATATGATAAATTTATTGTCTAGTATATCACTGATTTTGTGATTAATGACAGTTAGGACATCAGCAGTGAACCTAGAAGTGCTAAATCTATATTGTCACTCAGGTGGTTGTTGTTTCTGTTGATATGATCAACAGACTTCTCATAGAGCTGATGACACTAAGAAGGCTGATGGATTGATATTGTTATGGGTACAAGTGCTCACCGGCATTCTTAAAAACAGGACACACAGCTAATATCCTCCTTAGACTTGATAAGCATATCTCATTCAGGCAGCAGTTAAACCGTTTTGCCAAAATTAAAGATAACTCTCAGTAAAAGTTCCTAAGAATGATCACCAGGATTGTATCTTGACTCACAGGCTTTGGAGGCTTTTGATGGGTCTAGAAACTTCTTACTGATGGTTTGCTTCTATTGAGAATTTTGTTTGAGATTTTCCAGACATATGGGAACCAAGTTTTTTGTTTTCAACTTTGGCTTCAATTAGCTGTGTATAGCTGCTGTTTGCATTTTCTAGAACTCTCTTGCAATGATTGCAAGCAGTTCTGAACCTGGCAAGGGCCTTACTACAACATTTTTGGTAGTAGAGAAGCTTGTAGTCATTATGCTGCTGCACATTCTAGGGGGAATGAAGATTTGTATATTTTCCCATTTTTCTTCCTTGTTGATTTAGACGTTCATTGGGGTGCAGTAGATATCAACTCAGAATGACAAATCAGGGAGCCAAGTTCAAATTCCAGTTGAATTCCTTGCATTCACTTACACACAAATACCCTTAGGAAAAGTTTTAATCTGTCTCTTCCTTCCAGTTATAGGTTAAATTATAGGACAGATTGGGTTCTATAGCCTTGGCTGGCAACCAGTCTATCTCAGAAAGCAATGGATGCCTACTGTGGGATAATCTTCTGCCCTGTCTGTCATGTCTCTTTTGAGACATGATCACCCAAAGCATGTATCTTGTATGGCACTTAACTGACTGAACTCACTTCTTGATTTTATTTGTTTGTTATTGTTTAAAACAAGAAAAAAAATTAAGAATTTTATAATTTCCAATAAGCAGGCAAAAGTTATTCACATAAAATTTGAAGTTTTCCATCATTGTTTTGTTCCCTGTCTTTTCTGCAAATATTTTAATGGCAACTGCTCTGATGGGCTTTCTTCCTTGGGGCCCCTACCATATGGATTTAAGTTCACTATTAGGTTGGCACTTAAGTCTCACCCTTTTGCTATTGAAATAATTAAATGTAACCATCACTTCTACTCAGTCAGTTTCTTTTCTCACACATCCCATCTGTGGAACTCCCTTCTGCTTATTTGCTTCTTTGATAGTTACAATCTCCAAAAATTTAAATGCTACATTAATTGCCATCTTCTATCTTCTTGAATCCCATTCATCCTTTTTCCTTTCTTCAATACCCACTGTATTCAGTCTTTTTCTCTTGCTGTAAATCCCTGCACACTAGTAGCAGTCTCACCTTGCTAGATGGGAAATCATTTAAAAATTAAAAAAAACAAAAGACAGGAAAATTAATTAATAAAGGATGGCGTGAAGCTTAAATACTGACAAAGGTTCATTCATCAATGGAATAATTATGAAGCTTTGGTAGATTTCAGTTCCCTTTCAGCATTCATAAAATAATGCAACATTGAAATGGCTGAAATGTATTTATCCAGAAATTAATCATTATAAGTAACAATAAATCTCTGCTATAAAACCATTTTTTTTTCATTCCTTATTGAAAGAATTTAGGATTTAGATAAAAAGAATTTCTAGTGAAATAGAACCAAGTAATTCCAACCTACGTGTGGCTAAGAGGCCATGATGTCTCACCTGCTTGGTCAGAGATCCCATTTGCCATTTAGGTAAAGCACATGCATAATTCTTGTGCTTTTAAAACTATAGGTAATTTGCCTCAATCAGTTAAGTGCCATATATGATACACGCTTGGGCGATAATGTCTTGAAAGAGACGTAACTGACTGGACAGAAGATTATCCTGCAGTGGGTTGCCATTACTTTCTGCAGTAGACTGGTTGCCAGCCAAGGCTATAGAACCCAATCTGTCCTATTATTTGAATCATAGCTAGAAGGGAAGAGATGGATTATATTATTAAGTAGTAATTAGTGGAAGATCAGTTTATTACTTCATAACAATATAAAACTGATCCCCCCCCCCCCCCCCCCCCCCCCCCCCCCCCCCCACTTTCTGACCAGTAGAAGCCTTAATCATCTTTCCAACTATTATATTCAGTAGGTCAGTTAAGTGCCATACGTGATACACGCTTGGGCGATCTTTTGAGACATGACTATGCAGAAGATTATCCTGCAGCAGGTTACCATTACTTTCTGTGGTAGACTGGTTGCCAGCCAAGGCTATAGAACTCAATCTGTCCTGTTATTTAACCCACAACTGGAAGGAAGAGACAGATTAATACCTTTCCCAAGGGTATTTGTGCGTAAGTGAATGCAATGGATTCAACTGGAATTCAAAGTTGGCTCCTTGATTTCTCATTCCGAGTCGATATCCACTGCACCATCCAAAGTAATTTGCCTGTGTGGACAAAAACCTGAATAAAAGGCAAACCACACAGATAAGCAGGGGAGTAAGACCCATCTGTGCTCGGTGTGATTATCAAGTATAGAATTTTATCAAATTAGATTGATTTTGTCGCTATTTTTAAAGCTTTTGAGTGATTTTTAAAATGTTTGTATAATCTTATTAAATAGAAATTTTAAGTTTGTTGTGTCCATAAAAAATAAAAATTGTAGCATGAAAAATAATTATAATGATATAATTATAACAATTATAATTAATTCACTCTTTTTATATCAGTGAGAATCAACTGCACTTCTCTCATCTACACACATAAAATAAATGACATTTTCACTTTTGGACAGGCAGTCAACACATGGGTCAACAAAAATTTCAGCTCCTTTCCTATTTCTGACCACAATAGTATCATTTGTCTCATAATACCCAACATAAGTTTGAGGGAAGAAAGCACTTCTTTTATTTTCCAACTAAATTATCTGGACACTCACTACACACATACAACTTACTCATTCTTTATCTTATCATTCTATCAGATTCTGATCCATATTTAATCTACATTTGATGCCAACCCCACAATTTTACTCAGTAAAATGACTGTCTGTCATGTTTCCATCACCAAATAACAACCAAATAAATAATATTAGTTTTGTTGTTTCCCCTTCTTGCTGTTTCTTATTTTCTGTAAGTATTTTTGTACATATAATTGTTAGAGAGTTTATAATGATTTACCTAGAATTGCTAAATCAGTTCGACAGACGTGGGACTTGATTTCCTTACTCTGTTCTTATTGAATGTGTGGCTTAGTATTACCATTGTGAAGAATAACATATTTTCTTTTGATGAATCCAAGGCAATGTTCAGCATAAATTTTCAATGTGCATTTGTGGAGCAGTGGATATCAACTCGGAACGACAAATCAGGAAGCCAAATTCAAATTCCAGTTGAATTCCTTGCATTCACTTCTGAATACCCTTGAGAATGATATTAATCTGACTCTTTCCTCCAATTATGGGTTAAATAACAGGATAGATTGGGTTCTATAGTTTTGGCTGGCAATCAGTCTACCACAGGAAGCTAAAGGCAACTTACTGCGGGATAATCTTTTGCCCAGTCACTTATGTTTCTTTCAAGACATGATCACCCAAGCGTGTATCACATATAGCACTTAACTAACTGACTGACTTGTTCTGGGCACTAAACATCTGCTGTGATTGTCTTTGCCTCTTATAAGAGTGGGGCTTTGGCTTAGATCTTATGATCAGTTGGCTGTATGGTGCCCACAGAGCTTTTTTTTTTTTTTAAATAGGCAGCTTTTTGAGATCATCAGAATAAATTCATACCACTCGGTTTTTTTTTTTGCAAATTGTTCAACCAATATAGGGCCCAAGAGCCATTCAATGTAGAGCTTTACTGAATGTGGTTGTTTTTGTTTTTTTACTAATTGTTCAACCAATACAAGGCCCAAGAGCCATTTAATGTAGAGTTTTACTGAATTGATTGCATATGTAAATTCAGTTTTGTGACAGCCAGATTTTATTCAGCTAATATTCGCATTTGTTTAAAGCATTCACTTCTTTTGGAGTGCATTAGTTCATTTGTGCCATTTTTTTCACTCAGTAATTAACTCTAAGAATTTTCCCCCTGCAGTCCACGACTATCTTTTACTTGCAATGTGTGGCCCGTCACTCTTTCTTTTTTTTAATTTTGTAAGCCCCATTTAGATAATGTTTCACTCAAATTCTTTAAACAAAAAAACTAAAAGAATTAGTTTTATGCTTGATATTTGTCACTGCTAATAAAGATGATGACATTTTTGAAGAATGAACTCAACATTTTTATTTTGTCTCCAAATTGTATGTATGAGGTTCTACCTTTGTATCTGTGTCTTGTTTTATTCTTTGTTTATTGGGTGAGTGGGGATGCACATGCATCTCTAGAATAAATCCAAATGGAATGCAAGTACTTTCGCAAATGCAATACTTATACGCTCTTTATCTCCTTACATGCAACTTAAAAAGTAATAATTGTCTGAGCTGAAGACATCCGCTTTTCTCATTTACCTCTTCAAACTTAACAGCAGAATATAAAACTCATCCATACATCATTTTCTTTATTTCTTCTATATTTTTTTTTCTCTCTTGAAATGCTGGGGACAGGAAATGGGGGGGGGGCTAAGAACAGGGCGTGGAGCAATGGATGGAATTTCGAACTTCATGAACATTTTGGTATTTGCTAGCAGAATTTGTACATATGCATAAAGGCATGTAAAAAGATACAGCTTTCAAAAACCAGGGTCTGTCATTAATTCCTCAACAAGGTACGCAGCTCTTCCGTAAGGCAGTGCATATATAATCATGCTTCAGTTAATCTCAGAAACAGAGACCAGCATAATCTTGGCATTACTTGTAGTTTAACATGATAGCAGAGTTTATGCAATAGAAGAAAAAAAGACTCCAAAATACGATGTCTGTTTGTTAATTACTTTTAAAGACTCTCAGGTCTAAGAACTAATGGAATTTATCAACATAATTAAATGTTTATTAATTTCTGTTGGTTTTCATTTTTTTTTTTTTTTAATATTATTATCAAAGTCTTCTGACTTGAATACTGTAATATAACAACAAAACTTTAAGTAGAAGCTTATGAAGCTTTTATTGACTAATTCAACTTTAGTGCTGAAAACGTTTATTTTGTAATAGTGGATGGTTACAAGCAAGATGGATGTGTTTATTTTATTACTAGAAATGCCTTCTAATTATCTGAAGTTAATAGTATGAAGTAGAGTAGGAATAAAGAATTAGCTTCTGACAGGAGTAGCCTATAACTAGCTAAAGTTGATCTAGCCTATGAATAGCTATACTTGATCAAGCCGAGAAGGATGATTTTGCTTATAACTAGCTGGATTTGATCTGACCTAGGAATAGCTATATTTGATCTAGCCTAGGAATAGCTATACTTGATCTAGCCTAGGAATAGCTATACTTGATCTAGCCTAGGAATAGCTATACTTGATCTAGCCTAGCAGGATGATTTTGCCTATAACTAGCTGAACTTGAACTAACCTATGAATAGCTATACTTGATCTATCCTAGCATTATGATCTTGCCTATAGCTAGCTGGACTTGATCTAACCTAGCTTGATTTGATCTAGTCTATCAGTATTTAGACTTGATCTAGCCTACCAATAGCTGAACTTGATCTACTTTTTTTTCCACCTATCATCAATAGCTGGACTTGATTTAGCCAATAGCTAGCTGGACGTGAACTAACTTATAGTTAGCTTAACTTGAGCTAGACTATCATTAACTGGACAGATGTGAAGAACCTGCATGTGGCCTTCTGAGTCATCAAGTCGTCTGAAACTTTTGAGCTGGGCTGTGAACACAGATAATTTAAAAAAGTTGGAGCTAGATATGAAACCAGCAAAAAAATATTCTAGCTCTAGCTCCTTAAACTAAAAGTTCACAATAATTTTTCTCTTTTTCTGCAATAATTAAATTAATCATTCTTAGCTTGTGTTATTTGTGATCAACAATACATTACTAGTGTAGTTTGAGTTAGCTAAAGTTGTTTTTCTGGTGTTTACTTGGAACCATTAACATCTTTATAGCAAAATTATATATATATATATATATATATCATCACACTAATATTATTCTGCTTGTAACATCAGTCTTTGTTATTTAGTGATTTAGTGACATGTCTGCTGGTTACGCCTTGGCTATCTTTTCATTTTCCTCTTACAATTTCAGCTGGCTATCTTTGTTTTTCTTTTTCTTTCTTCATGATAAGAAAAACCTGATAAAAATATTGCAAGCAAAGCGTACATACTGTGTAAAAAAAAAATTAAATTATTTTTAGCTAGAAAGAAGGCCATAAAATTCAAACCATCTTTTATCTGTGTTTATATTTAATATTTTTTCTAAGCATGAAAATTAAAAATAAAACTTCTCTAACGACTAGGTATGAAGTAAATATACAACCAACAAGAAGTTTCATCTTGGAGAAACTAGAGAAACAAAGAAAGAAATCCTTGAGCCTATGTTAGAAATGAATATTCAACCACTGAGAAGCATCACTTTTGGGAAATTAGAGAAAAAGAAAAGAAAGAAATTTATGAACTGGCATAAGAAAATAAATTGGTATATAAACAGATACAAAGTGCTGACAACAGACAGAAGACAATAAAAAAGAAGAGATTTGGACAGAGAATAATGCAAATGTAATTCATCAGTTGGCCTTTCAGAACTTTGATGACGTAGATGATTTTTTTACAACTCAACTTACAAATAAAGACTTCTACTACACAAGAAGATTGCTGCAATACAAAAACTCGAATTTGTTCCCTTTGACCACCAAAAAAACAGGTGAGAAATGCAAGAAAAAAACCTGCCAGCATAGAACTTATAGCAACATGTCGGCAAATCTGGACCATATCATCGTTTATCCATCACACCCAATGGTGCTTAGGGCAGCAACTTTTTGATGCTGCTTCTGTAACAAACTGTTTTTTTACAAGACAGGGTTGTTAGCCCTGCACCCAACCCCCAAACCTGGAGGACCAGTGGACCATTCTTGGTCCTTACATTTACAGCACCTGGCATTCCCAAATGGTCACCCATTTAGTTACTGACCATGCACGATGTTGATTAACTTCGGTGATCGGACGGGAACCGGTGTATTCAACACGATATAGCCGTAGACCACTGGACCATATGTGACAGCAATATTCTAAGCCTAGAAAAATGGTAAATATATAGATATGTAAGAGAGATTCTGGAAAGAAATGTGTGAAAACCTAATTGTGATTTGAAACCTTATCAAAGGAGTGCTAATTTTTACAACTTTCAGTGTTTATTGTTAGTTAGATAATGATACCACTTTCTCATTCAATTGCTTATATTTTTCTGACATATAAAATTTATATTTCATATTTTCCATAATCAATAAAGTACAATGATGAAGGAGACAATTGATGAAAGGCGCACAACAAGGAACTGACTTTCATTCTTCAACATGGCTAGAGAGATTCTGTCAAAAAAGGTATTTCTTCACTGATATGAAAAAGATGAAGAAAATATAATCGGATAATTAATATTGTTCAAAGTGAAAGTGGATTTTTTTATTTACAGTGTACAATTTCAGAAAACACGGCCTAAAGTTGCTATGACTACATCAAAAGAGACGGAATATGTTTAGTGGCCCCAAGATCAAGTTGCAGTTACATTCTCTCATTATGACCAAGCAACAGCAAGTGTGGGTTATATTACAATGTATTACAAGAGTGCAGCCTTGCACTAAAATTGATGCCATTTGAACTTCCAAACTATGTTTGATTCAAGAGTCATCAACTGATGAAAATGTTGTGGGAGATGATACTATTGATGTTTTATAGCAGTATGGCCACAAACTTTAGTCTACATTTGATTACACACACACACACACACAGGTATCTAGATAGATACAAACAAACTGAGATAGATACATAGATGATTTTCTAAGCACTGCTTAGATGTGGCACAAGGCCAAAAGAATGGGGTAACCAGTGAGGATCAAACTCACTACTCAATTTTAATAGGTTCAGCAAGACAGGCTTGCTAACCATTACACCAAGCTGAGGTGTCAATAAATAGATATAAACAAACTGATGTAGATAGATAGATATTAACAAACTCATATAAATTGAAAAATAAACAAACTAATGTAGATAGATAGATACTAACAAGCTCATATAGATTAATAAATAAACAAACTGGTGTCGATAGATATTAACAGGCTCATATATTGATAAATAAACTGGTGTAAATAGATAGATAGATAGATATTAACAAACTCATATAAATTGATAAATAAACAAACTGATGTAGATAGATATTAACAAACTCATATAAATTGATAAATAAAAAAACTGATGTAGATAGATATTAACAAGCTCATATAAATTGATAAATAAACAAACTGATGTAGATAGATATTAACAAACTCATATAAATTGATAAATAAAAAAACTGATGTAGATAGATATTAACAAGCTCATATAGATTGATAAATAAACAAACTGATGTAGATCGATATAATAAAATGAAATCCATAGTCTATATTGTGGTGTTCAGCAGAATTGCTTCATCTTAATTGACACCAGATTGAACTGGTGTAAAAATGCAACAAGTGCCCAATAAAAAGAAAAAAATAATAAAACATAATTTGTCTTCAATGTAAAAGAGAAATGGTATTAATAAAATGAGCGGCAGTTGTAGAAAATGAGTGACAAGGTTTATTCTTTTGCACTTGTCACTTCCAGTGAACTATAATCTTCAAAACTTTAAATGCAATGTCACTTGTTGTCGTCTTAATTCTTGCTCTTTTATTGTTTATCAATAATGTTTTCTTTTTCTCATATTCTCTAACATTCTGTCAATAAGCCCTTTGCATTTTTGTGTCTTTATTGCCTCGCTTGGGGTGAAATGATTAAAAATATAATCTTTCCCAGTTCAAATTGATCTTGTCATTAAAGTGTGAAGACCCAACCTTTATTTTTATAGATAAAGAGAATTCAAATTATGAATTTACTGCTCCATATGATGCAAGAGTGGATTGTGATAAAACTGAAAAGATTGTCAAATACCAGGATCTTGATAGGGAGCTGAAGAAGTTATGGAAATTAATGTAGAACTAATTTCTGTAGTAATGGATGCACTTGTAAATTGAAAGAGTGCTTATTGAGAATTGGAAGACAACCATGTAATAATGATAAAGAAAAACAGAATGTGTTTTCCTATTGATATGGCACGTCCTGTAGATTATAATGCATCTTTGAAAATGTTTAAAAAAAGGCAAACTATCAAAATGCAAGGGTTTTGAAGTGGAAATCTCAAAAATGTGTCATATAAAGGCATCAATAATTTCAATTGTGTTTGTGGCCTTCAGTTTGATTGGAAAAAGTTCTGATAGTCATTGAAAGAATACATAAACTTGTTCTCACAAGCACACCTTATGAAGGGCTTTATCTGTGTCAAATGTGTGTGTTCTTGGGTTGTTTTATTTTTATTTTATTTTTACAAAAGTGCTCAGTCGGAAATGCCATGATGCAATTTCTGACATTAGGCCTATGGTTGGAAAGGGAACGTGTATACAACAGAAATCAAAAGAGAGAGATGAGGAAATGCGGACGATGATGAAGAAAATAATTAAAATAGAAGTAAATCTCGCATATTTATCTCGTGCTATTCTTTCAAAATTGTGTAATCTTTTCCGCATATACAATTAACCTACTTCAGATGAATAATTCGTAAGCCTTAAGGAATTTTTAGTTGGAGTTACCTCCCCTACATCATTCGTTAGGTGTTCGGCATTTGCTATTTTTAATTAGTTTCAAATATTTCAATCCTCTCGTTTTTAAAGAGATGAATGTATTAAATAGTTTTCAAGCTGTAACTATAAACTGTGAATTAAAATATTTTGAATGCATGGCTGAATTTGATTATTTATTTTTGTCAAGTTGCGTCTCAGTTGAAACTGAAAATATCTTTTACTTTCAACTGTATATGCTTCATTCATTTATTTTAATTTTTTTTTTTTTTTTACATTTTTTGCACAATTATTGAATGTCAAGACTAAAATCATAAAATGTTTTTCGGATTGCATATTTTGTAGACAAATTTTTGTCCTAATTTCATACTGTCCTATATATACTGTAATATATCTATATTTTAAATTAACAGCATTGCATTTTGTCAGTTGAATTTATTAGAACTTGTTTGGATGAATTCTTGCTGCCTAAATACATTTTAGATATAAAATATATAATATAAAAAAAAGATGCTTGTTTTTGTTTCTATTATTAAAATATATCTTTATAGATAAAAAATAACAACCTCTACGACAACTCACATAGTAACCCAGTGATTAATGTAGTACAGATGTGTCAGATAGGATTTTAGTAATTTATACAAGGTGATTGAAAAGTAACTTCCTATTTTATATATAAGTGGCCATCCAGAAGTCCTTACTTGACACCCTGTGAGTTTTTCTTTGGAGTTGGTTCAAGGAGTAAGTCTACTATACCAAATGAAGACTTTGTTAAAACTTGAAGGGCAAATTATAAGAAGTTATATCTTCCATACCACAAGATTTCCTGGTGAAATCATTTGATGCGATTCATGGGCAGCTCAAGAAGCTAGTAGTGAAATCTGTTGCTCAGATTGAATTTTAAATAAAACTTCATGCTAAACACTTTCTTTACATATCATTTCTTGTAAAAATTATAGTTAATAAATAAATTATAAATATTTTAAAATGAGGAGTTGCTATACAATCACCCTGTATTATCCAACAACTTGGTGCTTCTGAGTAGGTCAGGAAATAGCATGTAGTATGTGTTTTTGAAAAATCTCTTGTGTGTATACACACACACACAGACACACACATATATATATATATATATATGTTTGAATATGTAGTAAGTGTTTAATTCATATAAGATGACTTAATTCATTCATATTCCATGAGTCACTGTAATAAAATTTAATTTTTTGATTTATAAGCAAAAACTTCAAGACAGTCTCACACAATGTTGCTTTCACACTTGGTTAATAGCAAATACTTTTCTAAATAAATTTGATTCATGCAATATTTTCAGTTTTTAAATTTCTCAGAGTTTTTCAATTTTTAGTAGTTAAGCACAAAAAATTCTTTGATTACAGGAAGAAAATCTAAACAAATTTGATGTAACAGACTTTTTGTTTCTCAATCCATTTGGCTTTTCTTTTCTTTTTTTCATTTTACTTATTTCAAAAGATGCTTTGTTCATGGATGTATGTTTTAAAAAGCGTTCAATACAATCATATCATAAAAGTTTGGTATATTTTTCATTTGGAAATGAGTTATTTCCACAATCTAGTTTTCAACCTTTCGGCATCTTCAGGCAATTTACAATAACTGATTTTACTGTTTTTCAAATGCTTAAACAGAGATTTTTTTACTAACACACGAATTGAATTTTCAAACAACCAAAAAATTTTCAAAATTAAGGAGGGGTTATTTAAGGAACTTAGAACATATTCATCCATGTTTGTATGATCCTTGTAGGTATTTATGGGTATGATTACATCTGGACATAATTTCTGATCTTTCATTAAGTAATTTTTTCTTTTTGGGTAACAACATAATAGCTAATTTTTCCTTCTGGCACAATCTGCATATGTTGTCACTGTTGTATGGTTTGGTTATTTTCACTATGTTCCAAGTTATATCAGGGTCTTTTCTATTTTTCAATTTTGATTTTCACATGTGGCTAGCTAGTTTGTTACAATATTTGAGGTTTTCCAGTTTAAATGATGATTTATGATTATTCCTTCTGATTTTAAAACTATCCTTGGTAAATCCTAAATATGTTTTATTTTGACCATTTCTGTCATGTACCTCTGCTTTGTAAATAAACCCTTGTAAATTACAATGTCTGTTAAGTGGTCATTTGTTTTTGCCCCTACAGTTACATTCCTTGTTAAGGATGTTATTTTGTATGTTCTTGTTTAAGTTTCAAGATTTTTGTATTTTTATGTAATTTTCTAAATTACTAGTACAGCTATAACTTAATTTGATCAAATTCCTATTGAAAGTTTTGTTTAATTCTGAGTTTTTTAGGAAGTGTTTTATGATTAATTTAAAAAATATTTGTCCTATCTTAGTTCCTACTTCTAAGTTTAATGGTGGATTGAACCAAATAATATTTTCTATTATTGTTTTTCATTTGTTTGTTTGGCTGAGGTTTGTATTCCAAAATGTTCTTATGGCCAGATATTTTTGTTTGATAAATTTTTTAAATAGTCTGTGCTCTATTCCTTTATGGATGTCTTTGATCAATCAATTTTTTTTTTTTCAATATTTAAGATCAGATAGAATAATCATAAGTCTACATTTGAACTGGAAAACCTCAAATATTGTACCATAGTGGCTAGCTATGTATGAAAATTAAAATTAAAGTATGGAAAAACCCTTGATATAACTTGGAACATAGTGAAAGTAGCCAAACCATACAACAGTGGTAACATATGCAGATTTTGGCAAGAGGAAAAATTAGCTATTATGTTGTTCCCAGAAAGAAAAGAATTACTAAATGAAAGATTAGAAATTATGTCCAAATATAATTATATACACACACACACACACACACACACACACACACAATCATCTGACAATTGCATATAAGGAATAAACAGACTACCATCCCTGGGTGTTGACTTCAACGTTCCATTTATATTTACATATGCTCTATCCCAGATATTGAGCACTTTAATACATAAATAATATAACATATCTTAAAAATGTATTTTATCATATATATATATATATATATATATATATATATATATATATATAGACAGAGAGAGAGAGAGAGAGAGATTGTCATGAACACTAAGAAGCAACAGTCTGTTTCTTCAGGCATGCAATAGACATTTATATTTACACATGCACTATCTCTGATATTGAGCACTTTAACTCATAAATATAGCATATATATATATATTTAGGCCTGAAGATTGCATTCAAGCATGAAACAAACTGTTGATCTCTGTGACCACTTATATATATATATATGTGTGTGTGTGTGTGTGTGTATATATATATACATACACAGTTTAACATTTGCTATATTTATAGAGAAGAATGTGCAATATCTGAGATAGTGTTTATATATAGAGAGAGAGAGTTTATATATATATAGAGAGAGAAGCAATGTGGACAATGTTAGGAGTCAATGTTGCATAGTAATTCTTTTTCATACTTCAGGCAAAATCTTGACTTGAAGATTACATTGAATCATGAAATTGACAGTCACCATAAAGTGTAGATTCTTATCGTTGTTTACACTGTCTATAAGATATCATCATGATCCATTTTCCAAAATTTGATCAAAATTTTGTTTTTGGGATCCCCTTTTTATATATAATATATTATATATAAAAAGGGGATCCCAAAAACAAAATTTTGATCAAATTTTGGAAAATGGATCATGATGATATCAAAGTTATTTTCTTTAAACTAATAGTACTAGGTGAATGTGCATTCTGGTTCAGTGGATATCAGCTCTTTTTTTTTTTTTTAATCGTGTTACCCCAAGCAAGGCATTTTACTGCCACTGTTGTGCAGGGGGTGACATAGGAGGAATGTTAGGAAAAGTGAGAGGTTGCAGAGGGTATCAGGAAGAGAATAGGAGAGGGAAGAGGTTACTAATGAGAGTGGGGTGGACGAGGAGGAATGTTATGAGGAGTGAGAGGTTGCAGGGAGTGTCAGGAAGAGAGTAGGAGAGGGAAGAGAGTACTGATGAGAGTGGAGTGAATGTAGAAAAGCATGAGAGAGAGAGAGAGAGAGAGAGGATGTAAGTTAATGTGACAGGAGATGACTATTGACTTTACATTTAAATTCTTGGAGATTGTAACTGTCAGGAAAGCAAGTATGCGGAAGAGAATTCCACAGTCGGGAAGTGCAAGAAAAGAAGCTGCTGGAGTAGAATTTGCATTTACAATTTATTGGCTTTACAGTAAAAGGGTGGGACCTAGTTGCTAATCTTGGAATAAGAAATTAGAGATCTGAGTTCAAATTCCAGTAGACTTCATTGAAATAACTTATGCAAAAATACTATTGGGAAAGATATTAATCCATCTCTTCCCTCCAGGTATAAGTGAAATATCAGATTGGGTTCTATAGCCTTGGTTGGCAAACAGTCTACTGCAGAAAGTGATGGCAACCTATTTCGGGAAAATCTTCTGCCCAGTGAGTCATGTCTCTTTCGAGACATGATTGCCCAAAGCATGCATCACAAATGGCACTTAACTGACTGACTGAATAGTACTGGATTATAACAATAAAAGCTACAACTGGCAGCAACATCTGATCAAGAGATTGGAGGTTTTCAGGAGCATGAAACCACTACTTAATTGCTCTTGTTCCCAAGTCCACACTGACCCAAGGTCATAGCACCTGTTAGGGTCACAGCTATGGTCAAATAGTGAATCCCCAAACACTGACAGTAGGAAAACACACTTTTATAGTAAAAATACCAACAATATATTTTTATAGTAAAAATATCTGCAATACATATTCATAGAAAAACTACCAACAATACATATCTATAGTAAAAATACCAACAATACATATTTATGGTAAAAATACCAACAATACATATTTATGGTAAAAATACCAACAATACATATTTA
>JBBBDQ010001712.1:2060000-2092500 GCA_037127315.1 Ascarosepion bandense
AAATTTTCTGAACTAATTAGTTTTTTTTTTTTTTTGTTTTAATTCAGTAGATAATATTGTTGCTATAGACCCTGACCAACTGTTATTAGTTATAAGAATATCTCATATGGTCAGCAGCTAACCAAAAATTATTCAGTCTATTACTATCTTAATTACCATGTTTCTTTTTAGATTACTATCAGTTTGGTTTATACATACAAATATAGAAGAACAAGAATAGATAGATAGATAGATAAATAGATATATAGGAACAGAAGCTGATAGATAGATAGATAGATAGATAGATAGATAGATAGATAGATAGGAACAGAAGCTGATAGATAGATAGATAGATAGATAGATAGATAGATAGATAGGAAGCAGAAGCTGATAGATAGATAGATAGATAGATAGATAGAATAGATAGATAGATAGATAGATAGGAACAGAAGCTGATAGATAGATAGATAGATAGGAACAGAAGCTGATAGATAGATAGATAGATAGGAACAGAAGCTGATAGATAGATAGATAGATAGGAACAGAAGCTGATAGATAGATAGATAGATAGGAACAGAAGCTGATAGATAGATAGATAGATAGGAACAGAAGCTGATAGATAGATAGATAGATAGGAACAGAAGCTGATAGATAGATAGATAGATAGATAGGAACAGAAGCTGATAGATAGATAGATAGATAGATAGATAGATAGGAACAGAAGCTGATAGATAGATAGATAGGAACAGAAGCTGATAGATAGATAGATAGATAGGAACAGAAGCTGATAGATAGATAGATCGATAGATAGATAGATATTTCTATCTATCAGCTTCTGTTCCTATCTATCTATCTATCTATCTATCTATCTATCTATCTATCTATCAGCTTCTGTTCCTATCTATCTATCTGATACAGATAAATTGGTAGATATATATAAACAGACTGAAATGTGGCCAAAACATCAGAATTTTTTAAAATTCCTTTTTGGTCAAGTTGAGAAATTTCCAGCACTCCCTTCGAGATAAAGAGAGATAAACAAAGCCAAACAGATGTTAATTGAAGGAGAACTGGTAGTATAGGCAAATAAATAATTCATTATAAAATAGTAGCAACACTATTAAGGATTGATTTAATATTCTACGACTTATTATAATGATTCTATTAATATTGATTGTGGCAATGAACCTTAAGAATAACAAAATTAACCTAATAATAATGCAAGAACTAAGATGAAAAAGTATTTTTTATTCTTATCGGTCAACTTTAATTTTTTAAATGTTCTTTAAATATTTAAAAACTTCATATTTCATTTTTTTGTATAATCAAAATAGAATTACTTTCATTATAATTGCAAAGGTGTTTTATTGAATTTCACTGAGTTAAAAAATCTACAAATATATTTTGGGTATATAAAAAAATTTAAATTTTTTATCAACATCAAATAATTTATTTTTGAGTTTGATGACACTCTTAAGTTTGGGGTAACGATGCTTGCATTATGAATGACAATGACAGGAACTTGTACAGCATCACTTTCACTCCATCTTACCATTCTATTTTATAATGTATCATAAATTGCAGGGAAAGTGGCTTTCATGCCTTTTCAAGAGTAAAAGTAACATTAGTTACAAAATTACAGTTTGTATTTGGTCTGTTTTATTTTCTGAGTTTGTCTGTTGCTAAACCAGTTTATTTCTTTTTTACATGCAACAAGGCATTTCAGATATCGTGGCTAGATTTTTATGCAACAGTTTTAACAAATGTATCTATAGGTTAATCTTAAGTGATTTCCAAACAAACCTTCCCTGTTTCAGGAGAGATTACATTCCTTAAGTATTGATGTTTTTCTTTTGAACCAAACTTAAACCAAAGAGTCACTTTTATGGCGCCAGGAAATCAGGAAAATGTCATTCTATTCTATTTAAGTATCTTGGATGCTTGTGAGAAAGAAAAAAAAAGAGGAAGATTTTTTTTTTTTTTTTTTCAGGTGGAAGGAGTCTGTATTGGCACCTAAGGTTTATAGTTAGACTTGACTGACACAATAAATGATTTTAAACGTTGACTGCCTTTTTCATGTGTACAATAAATTGCTATAGTGATGCAGTTACCAAGGAAACAAGGATTCGTAGGAATTTGGGATCCTGCAATACAGATGTGATTTTCTTTTTTAATTCTAGAATACAAACATATAAACAGAATTATATTATGCATCAATAGTTTGAAGCTAACCCTGTTAATTTTTTAAATTAGCCCAAAAAGTAGTTGTTTTGTACTTTAAATTATTAGACGTTGTTAAAAAATGTGAGACATGATTTTTTTATTAGAAATTTTATCATGACAAAAAGAAAAAGCCATTTTATGATTAAATTTCGCTCTTGTCAAAATATCCTCCATTAACTTTGATTACTGCAGCACAAATTTTTGTCATTTTTTGCAAAAGTATAACTTTGCTAATTGTATCCATTTCTCTCTTTCTCTCTCTCTGTCCAGTCCAGTTCATCCTATGCTAATTCTGGAGATGACTTCGAACTTTTGAACTGTAGGGGTCATATATATATATATATAATATAATCTAAACTTATTTATAAATAGAACTTTGTCTGTGTGTGTGTCCGTTACCTATAGACTCCGAAACGGCTGAACTGATTTTCTTGAAAATTTACACAGTAGTACTATAAGCGTCTGCGAGTGTTTTTAGCTAGGTTTTGTGTCGAGGTACCCCCGATAAATATCGAAAATCGATAATCAAAAAAATCGGGTTATAGAAGGAGTGGCCAGATTTTAATCAAATTTGATACATTTATAGACAAAGACATAAAAAATGATATTTAGAAGCTTTGAGGTTGCAGTTCTTACAATAGTGCAGAAAATTTGATATCGATATCAGGAAAGCAAAATTTGACTTACATCCATTCATTTTTCTTTCAGTCTATGGTTTCGCTTAAACTGGAAACAACTATTGCTTTTTAGTCTTTCATGCCAACATCCAAAGAGTCTGCGCTCCAGGACCATGGATTAGTTTTAAAGCTTTCATTACACCCAAGCAATGCCGGGCTATACTGCTAGTATATATATATATATATATATATATATATATATATATATTTGAAAGGATGAAAATTTGATTTTGTAAAAATATTCAACTTGTCTATAAAAAAATAATTAAAGAAATGACAAAAGTAAATAAAGTGTAAATCCAAAATATTTATTTTCCAGAAATTTTTTTTATGTGCTTTACAAAGATTCTGTGTTTTTTTAAAATCTAGTTTTTTTGTTTGGCAGCAAAAAGTCTAAACACAGAATGATTTCTTAATGTCTTCTCTTCCCTGTTTGATTCAAACCATTCAATAGACTGTCTACTTGATATGTTGTCTTTTATTTATACATGGTGTGCAGCTTAATTTTAAATTGCATTTCTTGAAGAATATAAAATTTGTAATAATTTAGTAACTATTTCTGCTTAAAGGCTTCAATTTTGCAGAATGATTATTTGTTCTAATAATGTGCCTACAATAATTTGATTCTTTCAAATTTATCTGTTTTACAAAATTTTAAGAATAATAATTTTAGGTTATTATGGTGTCTGATGAAATTGTAAACTATCGTAGCTTTTAAACATTTTGACAGAATCAGCTGTCACTTATCAGGGGTCACAAAGCAAGCAATGAAAATAGGGGACCAAACAGAGGAGAAGCTAAAACAGTTATTGATTATACATGACTTTATTGAATATTATTGAAGTATTTGTGATTGAAAGAGAGGAGAGATAAAGACATATATATATATATATATATATATATATATATATATATATATCGAGGTAGCAGATAATTTTCTGAACATATACTGTTAAATATAAAAGACAATGAGTGTCTGTTATGTTTAATCATAATTCCATATTATTGAATGTCTATTATGTTTAATCATGAGCCATTCTGCAATGGTCCGAATAATGTAAATAGTGTAAATACTACCTCATCTCAGAAATATAGACAAATACAAAAGGAAGAAAATTATATTTTTTCTGTTAATTGTTGGTTAAAAACTTGAATAAAACATTAAAAAACAACATTTCATATTTATTAATATATATATATATATATATATATATATATATATATATATATATATATATTAATAAATATGAAATTAAAAACTTTTACCCATCAATATCTGAAAAGGGCTTAATGGAAGTGTTAAATTCTGCTAAATGATACATAGATATATCATCCAACCATATAAATATATTTCTACATACTATTTCACAATGATAAGCATTGGATTAAAAAAATCAAGAAGGCACATTTGATGTGCTAGAAGGTTCGTTTGATGGAGCAGAAATTTCAGAATTTATGGTAATACAGACAACCATGGATTATATAGAGATGATGGATTATATAGAGATGACGGATTATATAGAGATGACAGATTATATAGAGATGACGGATTAATGGTCGCACTGCACAACAAAAGAGCGAATGACAGAATAAGAAAAATGTTTTACAAACTCTTTAAAGATCTAGATTTTGAAATTGTAGTTGAAACAAATAAAAAGGTAGTCCAATAGAATTTGATTTACAAACTGGTAGTGTCTTTCCATGTCTGAAAACAAACGCAACTTTAAAGTATGTAAACACAAGATCTAGCCATCCAACATGCATAATCAAACACATCCATATAGAAAAAAGCACAGGTTATCAAAAAATTTGTCAAACAAAGCAATTTCTGATGAAAAGAAAAAAAGATTATGAAAATGCCTTTAAAAAAAATCTGACCATAAGAACATTTTAGAATATAAACCTCAGTCAAACAAACAAAAAGCAATTATAGAAATTGAAACATTATTTAGTTCAAGCCACCGTTTAACTTACACATAAAAACCAAGATAGAACAAATATTTTTTAAATTAATAAATAAACACTTTCCCAAAAACTTAGAATTAAACAAAATTTTCAATAGGAATTCAATCAAATTAAGTTACTACTAATTTAAAACATTACATAAAAAAATAAAAAGCCAAAAACCTAAATATCAATGTGCAAAATAACATCATTAAGAAGAAATGTAACTGCAGGGACAAAAATAAATGCCCACTTAACAGACTTTGTAATACACAAGGAGTTATTTACAAAGCAGAGGTACATGACATAGGTAGTCAAAGTAAGACATTTGCGATCAACGAAAGACAGTTTTAAAATCAGAAGGAATAATCATAAATCTACATTTAAACTAGAAAATCTTGTAAGTTACACCAAACTTGCTAGCCACACATGGAAATTAAAATTGAAACATGGAAAAGACCCTGATATAACTTTGAAGTATAGTGAAAATAGCCAAACCATACAATGGTGGCATCATATGCAGATTGTGCCAGGAGGAAAAATTAGCTATTGTGTTGTTCTCAGTAAGAAAAAAATTATTATGTGTCCAGATGTAATAATACCCATAATTACTTACTAGGATCATACAAACATGGATAAAAGTGTTCTAAGAGCCTTAAATAACTCCTCACTAATTTTGAAAAATCTTTCTGCCATCAGAGAAAAGGTTTCCATAATGATATAGAGATTGATTCCAAAACCTTCAAATGATTATTGAAACAGAGCTTTATGAATGACTCTAAACCACTCTTCCTTATAAGACTTGACACAGGTTATATTCTTCACTAAATGTTGTTATATATATATATATATATATATATATATATAATTACTTTTTGGTTGTGTATTCCTTGTCTTTGCTCTTCATTTCCATAATGATATAGAGACTGATTCCAAAACCTGTAAATGATTGTTGGAACCAGCCTTATGAATGACTCTAAACCACTCTTTCTTATAAGACTTGGCACATGCTATATATCATGTTTTTCTCACCTTTGCTCTTCATTTTTGTAATGATATAGAGACTGATTCTAAAACCTTTAAATGATTGTTGAAATCAGTTTTCTGAATGATTCTAAACCACTCTTTCTTATAAGACTTGGCACATGCTATATTCTTCACAAAATATTGAGCAATAGTCGATTCCATATTTCTAGAGGGAAGGTAACACACGTTACTTATTTTGCCAAGTCTTATTTTCGAAGGAACATGCTGATTAATCCTCATTTCAAAATGTAAGGTGGTACATCTCACATAACCAGCAGCACACTGGCAATTAAATACATAAACCAAATTATTCAATTTTATTTAGAGCAAACTATCCGTATGAAACAACAGAAACACAGACCTAGTATGAAAAATACAACACAGAGTAACAGATGGAAAAAAATTAGAAACTGTCTTATTGATCTACTTGACTAACTTTTGTCTTTTATCCTAATCCAAGGAACCTTCAATTATACCAGACACTTAGAAGGCCCCAGGACTTTAGGAGAATAAAATTCTCTAGTTTTCTTATTAATAATATTATTAATAATGGCTTCTGGATAGCCATTACACAAGAAAATTTCCCTGATATTCCTCAATTCAGAGTCCAGTCTTGTAGGAGAACAAATTTTGAGCACCCTGTATACCAAGATTTTAATAAGACTAATTGTCCTTGATGTTTTTGCAAACACACACCAATTCATGTACAGGCCAGTAAAGGTTGGTTTGCGACAGATACTCATCAAAGAATGCTGGGCTGAACCAATCATTGATAGTATGGATCTCAATGGGACGTCCTTCTTATGAATTTTAGGAAGGCCATATATATATATATATATAGTTGTTACAATGGTTTATAAAAGCATGGTAAAAAATTTTCATGTTTCGGAGCAGAACTGCTCCTCTTCAGGTGATATGTTGAACTGAAAATAAAAGGTGAAAATGATTTATTTTTGAGAATGTAAGATGTATTCATGTTTATTTTGAGAATTATGGAGTGGTGGTTGTCGGGAATGGAATTTGGTGTGTCTAAACTTGTCGATCTGCAGTTTGTAACCATAGGGATACACATTTGGGTTAGGAGAGGCATGTACTCATAGATAGTAGTCAAATAAAAATTTAATATAATAAAACAAATAGTGACTTGTCTAGATCTAAGCCATCCTGCCCCCTCTCCTAAAGGTATTTTTTATTGTTTTAATGTATGTAAATACATATATAAATATTAATAAATATCTCTCCTTACTTGCCTACCTCTTTTGTTTCCTGTGTTCTTCAAAAATTTACCAATTCTAGTGCCATAAGTTATCTGACAACACAGATATAGCAATGGAATATGTAAACTTTACAAAAAAAATAGTGTTGAGAAATGCAAAGCATAAAAATATTTTATTTTTTGCCAAAATGATCCTTTGTGACATTCTTGAAAATTAATGAAAATTTATTAGGTGTCTGCAAAATTTATATAAATAAAGAATTTTCATTTATGTATTTAGTCTGTTAGTTTCAAAAAAGTACATAATTTTGCAGATACCTAATTTTTAATGTTTTCTTTTTTTTTTTAAACCATTTGAGTGATTTATGAAAATTACATTAATCTTTTTTTGTCAATGTTATGATATGAGGATTTCATGTTTTATTCATTTTATATCCATCACTTTATTTATTATAGTTTCTATACAAGAAATAGAAATTTCTTTAAAATAAATATCATATAAATTTGCTTATATTCTTATATTCAGCTGATAACTCTTCCTTGATGAAAGTTTTCTTTTTAAATCACAATACCATATTTTTCTTATTTCCATTTTCTTTTCTTCTTATCATAGATTTCAAATGAATTTTCTCATAGGGATCATTCTTTATTTCAATTTTTTTTTTAAAATCCTACATCAGTTTATTGTTCTTAAAATTACTCAGATGAGTTTCAATAGTACCAAAAATGGAATTAACATACTGAGGTCAAATTCTATCCTAGCTGAGGTAATTTGTTTTTAAACTGTTGAGAAAAGTATGAATTCATTACCCTATTATTACTCAAATATTTATTGTGGTTTTTTTCTTTATAATAAAAACACTTTTTATTTTTGCTGTCAGATTTTTAAAAAAATCAACTTACATTTCTTAGGTCAATACAATACAAGACAATTTCACGCATAGTATAAATATGAAAGAATTTATTACCATCATCAACAATAATGAAGTGCTATAAATAAACTTGGAAAACAAGAACAAAAATAATATAATCATAAATTTAATACATAAATGTGTGATTTTGGAGATCACAGGTAGGATTTATTAAACAAATACATCAAAAGCTTTATTCACGTATATCTTGTGAAACATTCATTTATTAAATAGATACAGATTTATAAAACTTGTACAAAATTGTAGAAGTAACAATATTAAAAATCAAATGATTGTTTCTTGATTAATAGCATATTTACTTTCTTCAAACATAAAGTAGAAAATGTTTCATGATTTCAAACTGTCTAACCATTTCTAACAGTGTAGATTTGATTTATTTTCTTCAAACATAAAATAGAAAAGAAACAAAGGTTGAAGAGAGGACAAGGTTTCATGGTTTCAAACTGTCTAACCATTTCTAACAGTCAAGGCTGCAGGACCTCATTTTTTCAAGAGTGGGTACTTGAAATGCAGAACAAAAAAGATCTTAACTACAAATACTGGCTGCTTTTTTTTTTTTTTAATTGGAGTAGATAGACCCTTATATTGCCCAGTTCACACTTTTCCCTCTTCTTTTGAACAGGGGTAGAGGTGCACACTTCGTTTCCTGTTTAGGAAGGGGTTACCAGTGTCTTTCCTCTCATCTGGTCCTAGTCCTAATGCTGCCGCAAGCTTTTTGCAGTGTTTGTGGATGGTGGTAACATCTGTTCATTCTGAGGGTACCAGGTTGGCAGTTTCTTGGTTGCTGCTTCCGACTGGTAGTTAGGAGCCCAAACTCATGCATAGTGTCATGAGAGGCTGCTCTGATCAACATTTGAATAATATCAGGGTTATATGGATGGGTATCCCTGCATGAACCTCTGGTGGTCAACCCTGAGGCCACATTATGCTGCAGTCTGCACCAGTTTCCCTGACTGACTGATTCTACTCTTTCCTAATAAAATCTTTATGAATACACACTATCATAATAGCAAATGTAAACCAGCGAACCTAAAAACGCCCAAACCCATAAACTTCTTCGCTAACATACAACGTATACGCACCAAATTTTACTTTTATCCTTCCTCCATGTCAATGCACCTGACATCCTAGCCCTCTGCAAACTAACCTTGATCCTTCTATTCTCACTTCTGAATTCTACATCCCTGGTTACCTCCTCTCTTCAGGAAGGACTCCAATGTCCACATGCATGGGCTTGGTGTTTACATCAGTAAACACCTCCCTCTAGCTAGGGTGATATCTCTTGAATCCCTAGATCATTCTTATGTGTGTTTCTGTCTCTTCTTACTAAGCTCAGCTATCTCTTCTTTTTCTATGGCTCCTCCTCATCTCCTGACTGTTCTGTTCTTGACAGTATCTCCAATAATATTGACAAGGCCATTTCCTCTCATTCGTCTGCCCATATATTTGTGTTTGGCGACTTTAATGCTCACCACACCAAGTGGCTAAAAAATTCTGTCACAGATCTTGCTGGTATCCACACCATGAATTTTTCAATCACTCAGTCCCTTCCTCTCCTAGTGGAGTTCCCCACGTGTTTCTCTAATAACTTTAATGAACCTGACTCACTGCTCTGTTTTACTTCTATCCCTGACTCTTGCAATGTCAAGCAACTCTGTCCCTTCGGAAACTCTGACCACACAGTGGTTTTCGTTAATATCTCCTTCCACTCCCACTCCACCCAAAAACCTCAGCCTGGCAGAATATCTTACTGCTACCAAAGAGCTGATTGGGACTCATTCTGCGATTTCCTGTGTGACATCCCTTTGAACATAGTCTTTAGTTTTCCCATTGAAGACTGTGTGGCTGAGATCTCTTCTTGGGTTAAGACTGGCATCAAAGCTTTCATCCCAGCTAGGAAGTTGAGACTTAAATCTCACTTGTCCCCTTGGTTCTCCCATGCTTGCTCAGTTGCCATCGCCCGTCGAAATCACTTCTTCCAGCTTTATCGAAGTCATGTGTCGGACCATAACAGGCGTCTTTTTGCCTCTGCTCGCAATGAGTGAAAGAAGATACTTTAAAAAGCTAAGCTGTTGTTTGCAGCCAGAATGAAGCAGCACATAGCATCCTGTAAGTTCTGTTCCAAGTGTACTAAACAACATCAGACCCTCAATCCCACCTCTAATCAATGAATTTGAGGTCCTTACCTCTACAACAGACAAGGCTGAGTGCTTCGCTCGCAGATTCTCCACCAACTTGACACTGTATTCGTCTGGAGTATCTGTACATAACTTCCCACCCCAAACTGAGGCCCAACTGAATGACATCCACATTACCCCCTCGGTGGTCTCTAACATAATTTTAAAGCTTGACCCCTATAAAGCAAGTAGCAGTGACAGAATCCCAATCATTGTCCTGAAGAAATGTCCCCCTGAACTCTTTTCTGTTCTCTCCAAACTCTATAACTACTGCCTCTCTGCTTCTTGCTTTCCTGTCTGCTGGAAGTCCTCCTCCGTGGTTCCAATGTATAACAACACTGGTGAACCCTTTGACCCTCTAATTATCGCCCTATCAGCCTTCTATCAATTTTTGGCAAACTGTTTGAAGCCATCATCAATGCTGAGGTGGTTTAACATCTCATAGTCCACAGACTATTCTCTGACAGACAGTAATGTTTCCACTTCACCAGGTCTACTACTGATATGCTCACAACCATCACTGAGTATATACACCAGGCTCTCGACAAGAACAACAATGTCCAAACTGTTTCCTCTAGATATCTCCAAAGTGTTTGACAGAATCTGGCATGCTGGCCTTCTACACAAGTTGAGAGGTTATCATATAACTGGACAATTGTTTGACCTTATCTAGTCATTCCTTTCAAATTGCACAACAAAGGTAGTATTGAACGGACATGCCTCCCAATACTATGATACAAACGTGGGTTTCCCTCAAGGCTATATTCTTAGTCTTATGCTTTTCCTTATTTACATTAATGATCTCCCCGATGTAATAAGATCTCAAGTAGGCATATATGCTGACAACACCAGTTTACTCTCACTTCGTTCAAAAATCTGCCGAGGCTGACAAAACAAACCTTGCTGCTGAGCTTGAAAAGGACCTCCAATCTGTGGCAGACTAGGGTAAAAAATGACTTGTGAATTGTAATACTTCCAAAATGAAGTTGCTATCTATTAACCATCATAGAAAATTGCTTCTACCCCACCCCTATTAGCATGGATCAGGCTAGTCTCCCTGAAAACAAAACACTATGCCACCTCGGGTTAACTCTCACAAAAGACCTCAAGTGGAATGACTATAGAATCCATAGCTAAATCCACTGCTAAGAAAGGGTGATATGATTATAAAAAAATATGTGTATTCCCTGGTTATAAATGCATTAGCATCTGGCAACATGTCTTTAATTGACCATGTAGTCTACATTTAATTATGCCATGTTAATGAAGATGAGAAATTGTCTTTTATTTCCCCGCTGGCCTTGACCTTCTTAGGTCAAATCTCATCACTGAATAAATTTACACGTCAAGAGATTAAATAAATAACAAGTAGAAAGCCTATATATTTAATACTCAATTTAGTCTATGAGCAGAAAACAAATGTTGCTTTTTAATGTTTCACTATTTTGCTCCTTCAGAAATTTTAGTGAAATGATTCAGATTTTCATATCAGTTTTTAAAATCTATGTTTGTTGTAATTTTATTGGTTGTGTAGACTTCATATGTATATCTCATGGCATCTGTGTGTTGGTTAATTTTTTAATCGTTAGCTTTGTTTAAGTATTGGGTATAATATGACAAATGTTGGCAGTGAAATGTCTAATACTATATATATATATATATATATATATATATATATAGCATAATGATAACCCACGTATACTGTCTTAATATGTATAGGAAAAACTACTAAAAACTTGTAAGTAAAAAATGTATTTTTTTTACTGTATTTATTTATTTCTATTATTATTATTATATATATATATATATATATATATATATATATATATATATATATATATATATACACACACACATACATACAGGGTGTTTGAAAGTAACTAATCTTTTTAAAATACTTGTAATTTATTTACTAACTATATTTTTTACAAGAAATGATATGAAAAGAAAGTATTTAGCATGAGTTTTTATTTCAAATTTAATATGAGCACCAGATTTCATTACCAGCTTTTTTGAGCTGCTCAGGAATTGTGTCAACAGATTTCTCCAGAAACTCTTGTGGTATAGAGGACATAACTTCTTATATTTGCCCTTCAAGTTTTTACAAAGTCTTCATTTTGGTATAGTAGTCTTGCTCCTTTAATTAACCCAAAAGAAAAAGTCAGAGAATGTTAAGTCAGGACTCTTGGCTGGTCACTCACACATAAAATAGGAAGTTACTTTTCAATCAACCTGTAAACATTTAAGTAAAGTTTTTCTTTAAGCATAGTAAAGAAAATAATAATATTAATCACAGTGGTATTTCAGTGCTAAATGTATTTAAATCTGGTATATGTAAATAAAGTGTCAGCTTTTTGCGGCTTACTTTATTTCTATGGTAGCAACTATCCATTTAGCTCACAGCATTTTTTCATTAACAAAAGAAATATTCCTGACTATAAAAGCAAGCAAGATCTTGAGTAGTAAGTAATGAATTTTGTGATATTCAAGATTAAAACTAATTTACCATGACTCAATATATAATTTTTATGCTGTGCATTGAAAATTAAGAAATCTGACTTTAATATGATGATAATAAATGCATAATCATTCCTGATGTTTGCACAGCAGGAATGATTCCAATAAAGACTTCCTTGGCACCACTCATGTTTTTTTTTTTGTTTTTTTTTACAGGAGAGGGCTGATACAGCCTTACTCTTAGCCTAGGGTGCACCAGCATTACTTTTATTGTGTCACCAAACATTATTGGCTTTCTGTCAATGTATAAGAATCTTCTTCTTCTTCTATGTGCCCTGTCCCTTCAGGACGTAGGCGATCATGGTTCTCCACATCTCCCTATCCCTTGTGGCTCTTAGTATGTTTGCTCCTGTTACTCCTGGCAACCTCCGTTCCGTCATCCACCTGATTAGGCCCTGCAAATATGTTATCCACTGCCTTCCTCTGTCTCTCTTTCCTTTTATCTGACCAATCAGTATCAGGTTCTCCAGGCTCTCCTTCCTCATTGCTTGTCCCAGGAACTTATACCAGATCCATAAAGATGTATTTTCTGCTTGATCTTAAAGCCTCTTAATATATTTCTTATTTTTTTCTTGGTGACAATCTGAGTTTACTCAATTATGCTCAGGTTAAGTTGCTACCAATAAAAATCTCAGCATCCAACTTCAACAGGAAATATATAAGTTGTACAGCTATTTCTTATGCAGTGCTCTCGTAAATCTCTTTTTTTTTAATGGCTTTTATGCCTCAGTTGATATTTTTCTCAAAAGGAACTGTTAATTCAATGAGGTAAACCATTGTTGAATTAACTGACCAGATTGCACAACCAGGATGATGGGCTATTAACATGATCTCAGCTAGGAAAAGGGGAGATAATTCTTTAAACTATCTGCATTGTGGCTTTTGTTATTTGTGATTTTGTTTTTTGTGATTTTGTCATGAGAGTTTACAAGTTTGGAAGAAGGACGGTCCTCACTAAAACCTACAGGCTTCATTTACTATCCATTTTTAGTCATTGATCTGAAAAAAGTGCTTAGATCATGAAAATGCATTGCTAATGATTTTACTGTTAAAAAAGCCTTATAAACCCTGTTTATCTTTTATTCTTTCTTCAATACCCCCTGTGCCTAGTCTTTTTTCTCGTTGTAACCTGGTGCATACTAGTAGCAGCCTGCCTTGCTCAGGGTGAAATGATTAAAAAAAACATTCAGGATTTTGAATGTATGCTTGAACCATGAGATTTGGGCTCTAATCTCATCATGTCTGATGACTTGTAGATGATATTGGCCTGGTAGTGATGACCCCAACACGCTGTATCATTGGAAAGTTCCTAAAAATCAAGCCAGGGGTCGACCTGCAAGCCTTGTATCTGAAATTGGGTAGACAAAACTGCAAGCTGTTGACGGTTGGGCTAGCACTAAGTCATTTGTACCTGAGAAGTTAAGCATACTCGCCTTGCTCAATCACATCAGATTATGCACAGTGTTAATAAATTTACCTGGGTGCACATTTACAGCATGGATTAGCTAACCACATTAGCAGATGAGTTTTAAAGAAACAATCAAACATTATTATTATTATTATATATTTCACCAACATAAAGGCTTACATATCAGCATTTTGTTCAACCCTGTTAAATAACATTTTGTCTGCCATATTTGCCACACCCTTCACAAATGCAAGGTTGGCACTCCCTAATTATTTACAACTCACTTCTTAAAGTTTCCTGTCTATATCAGTTCATATTTCATTCTCTATTCTTGCCTGTACAAACTTAACTTTTTTATCTACTCAACTATCTCTTGGATGTCCATTGTGGTGCAATAGATATCAGCTTGGAACGAGAAATCAGAGAGCTGAGTTCAAATCCCATTTGAATTCATTGCATTCACTTATGCACACATACTCTTGGAAATGTTATTAATCCGTCATTTCTCCATTCAGCTATGGGTTAAATAACAGGACAGATTGGGTTCTATAGCCTTAGTTGGCATCCAGTTTACCAGAGAAAGTAATGGCAGTCAGTCATCTTTTTTGAGACATGATCACCCAAGCATGTATCACATATGGCAATTAACTAACTTAACTGTCTCTCACAATCGTTTGAAATCTCATTGGTTCTTTTAGTCTATTTACATTAGTTTATCTATGTCTATCGATTGCTCGATATCAATTTTGTTGGTATTTAAATTGTTGAATGTTTGTTTTTAGTTTTTCTAATCAGTGTTTGAGTTTAGATAAAAACCAGAGCTTCAAATGTTGATTTTCAAAGTGACTTGGCCTTCCACATTTTGAAGTATGATGCAAAATAATCCTCCTACTCTCTTAAGAGATTGTGTACTTGTAAAATCTGCAATACATACCTGATATAAAGGGCTACCACTTCAGTTATATCTTAGTATTTTAATATTTTAGTATCTATTTATATTTAATATATATTTATCCATCTCTCTCAGTCTCTTTTCTATCTATTTATCTATCTAAGGTTTTTCATATCAGTGTATTATTTAATCCCTTCATCTCTCTGTCAGTTTCTATCTTAGATAAGAAGATACTATTTTGATTTCTTCATACAGATCTCTCTGTCTGTCTCTCTCTCTCTCTGTCTATATATATATATATATATATGTTGTTTTTTTTTTTAATCATATCACCCCAAGCAAGGCTATAACGCCACTGATGCGCAGGGGGCTATGTAAGAGTAAAAAGATTGGAAAAGAGAAAGCCAGAAACCACATCCTAACCAGGAAACAAGGGATGAGCCTCTTCACCTGTTCAATAGACATGGGTGGAGTGTGAACCGGGCGATAGTTTAGTCTATCTACTCCAATTGAAAAAAAGAGTAAAAAGATTGGAAAAGAGAAAACCGGAAACGGCATCCTAAACAGGAAACAAGGGATGAGCCTTTTCACCTGGGGGAGTGGACGGAATTTTATACTGGAAAAAAGTGTGTGTGTGTATATATATATATAGAGAGAGAGATGTCCAGTCCGTAAACAGTGAGGATAATCCAACAAGATTAGCTTAATATAAAATATTAACTGTTATATCTATATAGAGAGCTCAGTGGATGTTATCCAGAGCAATATTATATTTATAAAGGAAAACTGAACACGTCGTTTCAATTGGTTATAAATTATAATTCATTTCTATGAGCTTAATTAGCTCATTTCATCAGTCCTTACAATATTCCTTCCATTTGGTACAAACAATTTTGTCGGAATAAGCATTTTCTTTAACTGAAGAGAAGGATAAAAATAAAAATAAAATAAAAATAAGAAGAAAAAAGAGAAAGAGGAAAAGAGTCAGGACTAAGGCATTGGCGTCAGATTTGTCTGGGATTGTCCAGGCCGTCAGAGAAATATATATATATGCTTATGGCTTAGAGAGTAGAGACTTCAACAAACACAAAATTGATTGAATTTCAATCCTGGCCAGAATCAAGTAGATGTCTAGCCACATTAATGAACTGTGATACAGCAAAATAGGCTTGTATGTGCATGACAAATATATATATATATATTTCTGTTTGTATCTATATTTTTTATCTATATTTCCTTATCTATCTATATATCTATCTAATTATCTAATCTCTCCATCTCAGTTGATTTCTCTTTAATCTGTCACTCTCTATCTGTTTATATATCTATCTAGCTATGTTCCTTATCTATCTATTTATCCATCAGGCTTGTATGTAGATGACAAATATATATATATATATATATATATATATATATATATATCTGTTTGTATCTATATTTTTTATCTATTTTTTCTTATCTATCTATATATCTATCCAATTATCTAATCTCCCCATCTCAGTTGTTTTCTCTTTAATCTGTCAATCTTTGTCTGTTTATATATCTATCTCGCTATGTTCCTTATCTATCTATTTATCCATCTAAGTATCTGTTCCTGTTTGTTCAATTCAGCTCGATACCCACCCAAACCTTAAAGGATTGTGGGGGGTACTTCAGCCCCTGCCCTGAACAAACTTCAGGTCCTTTCAAAGTATGACATATAAATATCAAATAAATCCAAGTTCACGCTTATCTGCCAAAAACTCCCAGAAGCCAGAGATAATATTCTTATCCTAACCATATTCTATCTCACCATGTAGAAATCCAATTAAGTCAAAACTTAAGATCCTTTCAAGTTGGCTCTCATAAGACACAGTTACAAACCTAAGTGTGCCAAAAATTACCCTTTTCCTTTATCATGAACTTCTCATAATAGTTGTATTCAACTGTGGGGTGATATAATAAAAACAAATTGACTGACTCTGTTGTTATCACATGGCTAAAAACTGCAGGCTTTCATTCATTCTCAACAGAGGATTTTCTCCAGTCAAAGTACATTTTTAATGTTAAATATATATTAGTTAACCTGTGTCAGCAAAAATGACAGTGATATATCATTTTTTTATATTTTGTAAATACAATAATATAAATATTACTATAAATATTACTATCTACAAGTTAAAAATAATTTGGGATCTAAAATGATTTAACATTTAACAATATTTAACATATAAGTAAATTAAAAAAAATGTCAGGTTTTAAAATAACAGAAAAGTTTATGTTTGTCTATATTTCTGAGATGAGATAGAATTTACATTATTTATGCTCTTCAGGCTGTTGACCTTATCTTTATTGCCATATTCATATTCATGACATTTCGAGCTTGTATGCTCTGACCTTCTTCAGTTGATTGAAATTTTTAACCAAACCCTTTATTTCGATCACTAAGATATATTGTTCTCAATCCATGAGCTATGCCACTTCTGGATGTTTTAATTATCTCCCTTTAACTCAACTCTCTAAGTTATTTGTTCACCATTACTGTAGCCAGGTACCAGATATTGAACTCAAATCTCTTTTGGTCAAGCCTACTGGAACTAACCAATCTTGGGATGTGGATTCTAATGCCATCTCTTTGAAGTATTCCATGTATATGTTAACCAATATATGTAACTGTCTCCTAAGGAATGAAGTTGAAAGAATTGATAGAAAGAATTGCTGGCAATTATAAAAACTTAAGGAATCAGCACATATGCTAGGCCACAAAAATCTCCTAAGCAAGCCAAGCATAGAAATAAATACAATATGGGAACCAGTAATATGGAGTGCTAGAGAAAATCATTAGCTTCAAGATTGCAATATGAGCTCTGGCAAAAAAATTATTACTGAGAAATTAGGTTTATAAGTCCCAAAAATTCATACACTGATGTCCTCAAGGACACATGGCCCAGTGGATAAAAGCATTGATTAGATCCGGTGATATATTTAGTGTATCAAGGCAGCAGATAATTTTTTAAACATATACTGTTAAATATAAGAGACAATGAATGTCTATTATGCTTAATGATGAGCCGTTCTAAACATGGTATTTTGGCTTTAATTTCAGTTGAAAAAAAAAACAAAAATTCTCCAACATTTGAATATTTTTTTATTAAGTTGGTTCTAAGCTTTTGGCTCACATGAGCCATCTTCAGAGAGGTTACAGGGACATTAACATAAAAACATCCACCATAAAAGATGAATTTATCTTATGTTGACATAAAACTTTGCTAAGCAACGATAACAGTTACCAAATAGCAGACACAGTGAGCCAAAAGCTTAGAACCAACATAATAAAAAAATATCCAAATGTTGGACAATTTTTGTCTTTATTTTCAACTGAAATTAAAGCCAAAATATGATACTTAGAACGGCTCATGATTAAACATAATAGATATTCATTGTCTCTTATATTTAACAGTATATGTTTAGAAAATATATATATATATATATATATATATATATGCACAAGTTTCATTAAAGACGACTGACATACAATATCATCAAAGATGAAGGAAAAACATGAAGCAACTGAAATGTAGTTCTACAGAAGGATATTGCGAATATCATGGATCGAGCATGTGAGCAATGATGAGGTTTTGGACAGGATGGAAACGAAAAGAAAATTAATACTGAGCATCAGGAAAAGACAGCTGAGGTTCCTGGGACATGCAATGAGGAAAGAGGGCTTGGAGAACCTGATACTAACAGGCCAGATAGAGAAAAAAAGAGACAGGGGAAAGTAGCTGATAACATATTTGAAGGACCTAATCAGGTGGATGATTGAATGAGGGTTGCATGGTGTAACAGGAGAAGGCATGTGAAGAGCCACCAGAGAAAGGGAAATGTGGAAAGCCATGATCGCCTACGTCCTGAAGGGACAGGGCACATAGAAGAAGACATCCACTGGTTTGATATTCCAAAATAGATAAGGGATTCTATTTGTAAAACATGAACTTTTTAGGGTCTCTGAAAAATATATTCAGATTTATGTTTCTCTCTTGACAGAAGCAAAAGTTAAATGTGAGATTTTTAAAATCTGTTAAACTCATCATTTTTGTTTAAAGTTTCTAGACAAGCTTTAAAAGTGACTCAAGCCAGAGTATTTGTGTTTACTCATCAGACTGGGTAGGGAAATAGGCTTGTAGCAAATCTGTATAACATAAAACTCAAAATAGATGTGAGTTATTGTTCAACTTTGTTTTTGTTTGTCAAATTAGCTTTGCCTTTTGCTTAGGTTCATAAAAAAGATTTAATGGTATTTGATTTAAAAACCATGTTGTACAGGTAAACCTTAAATCATTTTACATAACGAAACATTAAATTTGAAGTCACAGTAAAAAGTGATTTTTGTGACCATGTTTTTTTTTTTTCCATTTTGTATGATTCACTCTAATACTTGTTGAAAATGCTAATACAATTACCATAAACAAATGAAATCATTTTGATTTTGACGACATAATTGAAAATTTTAGCACTTGCAGTTCATTTCACTCTATAACTAATGTCTTATTTTTTTAATATTTTAGAAATTATAGAGATTATTATAGAAATTATAGAAATTATTAGAGATTATTTGATTGTTGAGATGAGAAATTTGCAATATAGTTTGGTTTATTGAAACAATTGTTCTCATTTTTTATGGTTACAAATGTTTCAACCAAACATCTGTTAGCTATCTTCAGCTGTTTAATAATTTAAATAAATTGAATAACTCATATTAACAATTTCTAATCTCAAAAATTATATGAAGTTATCAAAAAATCTCATGATAACCAAGAATCAAAATTGAATATCAAAGACTCCAAAAAAGTATGCCATTAATGGTCAAGTGTTCAATCCTTGGATTAGGTAGTGAAATCTATATACACTGATTCAGCAAAAATCAAGCATCATAAGCAAAACAATGACACAACAATCATATATAATTAATTATAATATCAATCATCATTAAGTTATAATATCAATTATAATATACATTACCATTAAGTTATAATATCCATTATAACATCAGTTATAATCTATATACACTGATTCAGCAAAAACCAAGCATCATAAGCAAAACAATGGCACAATAATCAGCCCATATCTGCAGTTAGTATAAAAAAGAAAAATATGAATTGAAGTTGGCTAGAGGATGATTAGATAAAATGCTGTATTTATTGTAACATGTACAGCAAAAATGAATAAGATGAATTGGATAAATCAAAATAAATAGCCCTAAAACTGTATCCAAATTCACAATTATTTCCAGCTAATAGGCCCTAGAATAATTAAAAATATAACTGTTACTATCCACCAAAATAACTGTTAACGCAATATTATGGACTACCACAATGTATCATTGACCTGTATATATAAATAGTCAAGTAAAAAAAACACACATGGCCAGCTGGCAGCATATAAACATGAAATAGACTGTTCCCGCTGGGTGTTGACTTCAATGTCCACTTATAACAGTTATATAGTTATCAGACATGAATGAAACAAGAAGTGCTGTTAATGATAGCAAAAGAAATGTGCATACATGCAGTGATATTTATCATCTAATTTTCTATTGTATATAAACCAAAGGACTGGCTGGGTCCTATAGCCTTGGGCAGCAAACAATCTATGAAAACCTGAGTGGTCAAATAGTTGGTCACTAAACTGATTCCCCCAACAGAATCTGGTAAAGTGGAACTCCAGCAGCACAAATGGTGGATGAACACCTCAGTGTCAATGGCCATTCTTCCTAACTATAAGGGTTAAATAGTCTCACCAACTCGCAGTAGTACAAGTGTTTTGAATATGGCTATGTCTCTGAAGCCATCAACAATCAGGGTGGATTTCCTTGAACAAGACGGAGAAGGCCCTGAATTTGGATTTGAATAAGTTTAAAGTAAAAGATTAAGTTGTATCTGTTTGGTTTTTTTGTTTTGGTTGGTTGGTTGATTGTTTTTGTTTTTATGGCAAATCAACCTCGGCAGGTCATTTATTGCCAACTAAACTTTTATTTATTTATTGCTGGTAATACCTTTTTCTTTCAACACTTTATTGTTGTTTGTATATAAGTTTTGTGTCTAGTAATACTTGTTTCTTTTCAAATATCAAGATTCATTGGGATTTGTTTTTAAGGGCAGGATCCCCAAGTCCTACCCTTGTTATTTAACCCATAACTGGAGGGAAGGGATGGATTAATACCTTTCCCAAGGGTACCAGTGCTTAAGTGAATGCAGGGTATTCAACTGGAATTCGAACTCGGCTCACCGATTTCTCTTTCCGAACCGATATCCACTGCACCATAACACACATCTGTAACTAAATGCTTACAGCACCTGGTATTCCCAAATGGTCACCCATCTAAGTACTGACCTATTTTTATTGTGGTTTACAACTCATCACTAGAAAGAGTGATTTCTTTGATAGAGATGGGAAAATTATTATCTATGTAGGCTGAGGATTATAATGAGAAAAGAATTTGTTTTATCTGCTCTAATAATTGTGAAGAGTAAAAATTTATGAAGACCGTCTAGTAACCAATTTATCATTTGTATTAATCTAGACCAACACAAGCCGAGCACCACAATACAAAAGAGGAGTTAATTCAAATGTTAAAAGTTGGTTGGAGGGGTGCTAAGTCAGATGTTGAGGTTCTAAAAATTCTTTTTTATTTTATATTTTTTAATATGACGTTCTCATAAAATAAATATTTTTAGATCTATTATCCGACCGTTAACTTTTTCTGTTTTCATATTAAATAGACCATTTACTTGTTTATATTTTCTTTTTCATTTGTACTTATATAATGAAATAAAACTATTAGACTTTTCTATTTATAACTGATGTAACAGTTTTAGAAGCTAATGTTTCAGAAAACAATTTATTTTGAAAATTAATGGCAGTAAAGATTTCAGAGAAATGCTAAAACATTGTCATAAAAATAGCAGCGAAGAAGAGAAATTTAGTTTTCTCTTTAGTTCTTAGTACAAACCAAAAGCCCTTCAGCTACTTATATTGCTATAGATAGGCCCACAGTAAAATAAAACATTGAAGAAATTCACTTTACTAAATCACCATAGCCAGACACTCAACTGATATGTTAATTTTTTATTGATTTTTCACTGAGTGATTGCTTTGTTCAGGATATATATTGGATGTGTATAGTGTCATGGTTATTGGCATGAAAAATGGTATGGGCATGCTGATTTCAAATTTTGCCCAAATCCATTGCATTCACTTACATACAAATACCCTTGGAAAAGGTATGAATCCATCTCTTTCCCCTAACAACGAGTTAAATAGAAAACTGGATAACCTGTTTAAAAGAAATACACCTCTGAATTTAAAACTGATTGATCATGGGAATTTGACCCTATTTGCTATAGAAACCAAAGCAGCAACACATAGATTACTGGGGTTATGTCCCTATAACATACAGAGAAGTCTAATGGCAGTAAGAAGTGGGGAAGAATAAGCAGGTGCATGTACAATGTTGGCAATTTTATAATTAATGATTTCACTTATTCAAAACATCAAATGCTATAAATTCCAATGACCCCCAAAATAATGATTTCAAAATTTTAGGTTATTTTGTTTTTATTCAGTAATTACAATATAAACAGTTTTTTTGAAAAAGAGACAAGCATCAGTGAAATTGCTAAGAAAGCTTCTAAAAAAGATGTAAGTGTTTGTGTGTCAATAGATTAGTTTCAGCCATTGAAAAATGTGGATAATTTTTTTCATTGTTCCAGCCTAAGCAAGGCAATTAAATCATGAAAACACAACGAATTATGGAGTGTGAAAAAAATATGATAAAAAGAAAACATTATTAAGGAGAGTGAACAATAGAAGAACAGGAGTCAAGAACACAGAAGATAATGATTGACATTGCATTTGAATACTTTGATGATAAAAAGTTGACTGGAATGCAAGAAGCCAGAAGAGAGTTCCACAAGTGAAGAGTGCAAATGAAGAAACTGTTAGTATAGAAATTATAGTTCCATCTCGCCATTTCAGCTGTAAAATGATGAAACCTTGCTGCCAATATAGTCAGTCAGTTAAGTGCCATACGTGATACACGCTTGGGCGATCATGTCTCAAAAGAGACGTGACTGACTGGGCAGAAGATTATCCCACAGTAGGTTACCATTGCTTTCTGCGGTAGACTGGTTGCCAACCAAGGCTATAGAACCCAATCTGTCCTGTTATTTAACCCATAACTGGAAGGAATAGACGGATTAATTCCTTTCCCAAGGGTATTTGCGCGTAAGTGAATGCAATGAATTCGGCTGGAATTCGAAATCGGCTCCCCGATTTCTCGTTCCGAGCCGATATCCAATGCACCACAACGCACATCCGCCAATATAGTAGGATGCTTAAATTTATAGTCAAAAAAGGAAAGTTCATCATAAAGATCACTATGAAAGTATTTATAGTAAAGGCAGAGGGAAGCTACATTCCAGCAAAGGGAAAGGAACTGAAGTTGAGATGTCTAGTCAGGACTGGTAACATTGCAGGTTCTTCTTTAAATACATAGCAGAAACAGTAAACCAGATGTGGCAGCAATATTCAATGTATGGATAAATGGTAGATTTACAAATATATAAAAAGATAGATTGAAAAAAAATAAGATAGATTGTTGTGTGTCTAGCACAACACCGTGAACCGACTTTCTCAGCAGCAGTTCTATAAATTGATTCAGTATAACCTCCTCACTTCATGTCAGTAGAAAATGATAGCCTGAGGAGATACAAAGAGTCACTCTCCTGAAGATTAGTATGTTGACATACTGGCTTATTAATCAATTGTAAAATCATGATAAAGATAAAGAGATTTTTGTCACAAGAACACATTAAAAGTAGTTTATTTCAACTAGCTTCATTTAAAAAGATTTCACTTGGTTTATATTGTGGTGAACAGGAAGCTATTTCCTCAACAATTTAAAACAGAACAGAATGATATATTTAAGGTTTTGCACATATGACTGTGCAGATTTTCCAGTTGAAAAACAATTTAAAAGAAATATACATATATTAACCAATGAGAGAACAAAGAAATATATTTGAAAATGATATTCTTTTGACTTCCCAAAAAGTATAATGGTGATTTTGTCTCTTTATTCAGAGGGCCTCTTAGCTGTTTCACTGGACCCAAGTCCAGGCCACTTGCATATCTCTCTCTCTCTCTCTCTCTCTCTCTCTCTCTCTCTCTCAAAAAAGAACATTTCATAATGACAAACACAAAGAAGGCACAATGAAATGAGCATTTAACTGAGTGGTCACATCAAAGACATCTTGACTACAACTATACCCCTGCTCATACATTAAACTTACAGTGCATAAAGATTTACAGGCACTCTTCTTATCAACCTTGTACTGGACAAAAAATATCACTAAACTTTTCTTATCGACCTTGTACCAGACATATGAATATTGCTGTCATTTTGTATAATACAGAATTATTTGATGTTTATATAAATGATTTTTGTATACACCATCTTGATTGTTCTTATTTTCACACATCCCTTATTGTGGACTATAAACTTAACAAAGCCAAACCAAAGGTTTAAAACACATAAAGGTTCTTCTATAACAGCTGACATATCGGTATGCATTTCAAAAAGAATGATTAAAATTGGCACATTTTGTTTGATTTTAACACTGAAGATTCTTATTTTAAGAAAGGTAAAAATGCAATTTAAATATAATAGTAACAATTTGTGCCTTTATATGAAGAAGGTTCTGGAAATGATTGAATGTGTTAAGAGTTAAATTGGGAGTAAGATTTCTCTCTTCTGATCTCCGAAGCAACCAAATTATTGATTCAAACAAGTGTTGCTTGCAATTAGACTAACTGAAGGCAACAGTCGATAATCTGGAATTTGCAAACAGAAAGAACCCTAATCAAACAGAAGTTGTAACAGCTTGCCTGTTAATTTTTAACTTATCTTTTATATTGACAAGATACTGCACCTTCAGTTTAGACCTTATTGCAGATTGTAGATATTTATGCAAATGACACAACTATTTATTCTTTTATTAGTAACAATTCTGACAGATCTGATAAAATATATTTAACAACTGCTCTATGAAAATACCTCCAATCAGTGGTTAACAGAGGCAAGAAATGGCTTGTAAATTTTAATATCTCCAGCACAAAACATTTAATGATAACAAAAAACCTTTTCTGCCTTCCATCATCATCTCTGATTCTAAACTTCAGGAGATTAACACTCTACCTCTTCTTTGGCTCACAGCTTCACTGATATAAAGTGGAAAGATCATATTGAATCAACTGCTGGGGCTATGTCACTGTATTGTGTCAGACAATTTTTATCATCAGAATCTATCTTGCACATTTATAAATCTAACATTCATCCATGCATTGAATACTGCAACCTATCTAGTCTGGTATTCCTGCTATATATTTTGAGATTCTTGACAAAATTCAAAGACTGGTCTGTAATGAGCCTGACCTGGTACCTCAACCTCAGGCAATTTCCTACCAACATGACATGGTTTCTCTTGTCTTTTTTACAAATATTTTCATGTCAACTGTTCTGATAAGCTGTTTTTGTTAGTGTCTCAACTGCATGAATTTAAGCTTGCTGCCAAATTGGTGCAGTGGATATCAGCTCAGAACAAAAAATCGGGGAGCTGAGTTCAAATTCCAGTTGAATTCATTGCATTCACTTACACGTAAATACCCTTGAGAAAGTTATTACTCCATCTCTTCCTTCAAGTTATGGGTTAAATAACAGGACAGATTAGGTTCTATAGCCTTGTCTGGCAACCAGTCTACTGTAGAAAGCAATGGCAACCTACTGCGGGATAATCTTCTGCCTACTCAGTCATGTCTCTTTCGAGACATGATCGCCTAAGCGTGTATCACGTATGGCACTTAACTGATTGACTGCTAGATTAGTGGAAAAATCTTCTGCCCAGTCAGTCATGTTTCTTTTGAGACATGACCACCCAAGTGTGTATCACGTATGGCACCTAACTGACTGACTAGATTGGCAACAAAGTCACACTATCTTACTTTTAAACTAGCTAGATGCGGCTGTGTCCTCTATTCTTTTTTTGCACTTCCCACCTGTGGAACTACCTTGCAATTTCCTACTCTCCTGTCATCTACAAACTGCAAAGAATTAAAAGTAAAATCAGTTGCCATCTTTTGTCTTCCTGAAGCATTTTCCTTTATAGTCCTATCCTCACTTCTCACAAAAGTTTTCTTATTCTCTTTCACTCCCTGTGCCTTAGTGGCATTATCACCTTCCTTATCTATACATACGTGTGTATGTGTGTAAACATTTCAGATAGAAAATATCTATAAAAAGATAATATGGATAATGACAAAAGAAAATCTTATCTTTCCCAACATGTTTCATACCTCAGAGGTAAGATAAATTTTTGTTTTATCTTTATTCATATATATATATATACTAGCAGTATAGCCCAGCGTGGCTCAGGTGTAATGAAAGCTTTAAAACTAATCCATGGTCCTGGAGCTCAGACTCTTTGGACATTGGCACAAAAGACTAAAAAGCAATAGTTGTTTCCAGTTAAAGCGAAGCCGTAGACTGAAAGAAAAATGAATGGTTGTAAGTCAAATTTTGATTTCCTGGTATCGATATCAAATAAGATTTTTTCGTCGTAAACTGAATTTTGAAGGCTAAATAATTCCTCTGAGTAAATGGTATCATGGCTGAGACTAAGAACTACAATTATACCTACTTAGAGCCAAACCCGAAGCAAAAACTAAAATAAAAGGGCTGAAAAAATACAGACATACAGATAGATAAACAGACACACACACACAAACATCTTGCCTTTTATATATATATATATATATATACATATATATATATTATCGATTTTCTGCACTATTGTAAGAACTGCAACTTTGAAACTTCTGAATATCGTTTCTTATGTCTTTGTCTACGAGTGTATCAAATTTGATTAAAATTGGACCATTCCTTCTATAATCCAATTTTTTTGATTATTGATTTTTGATATTTATCGGGGATACCTCAATACAAAACCTAACTAAGAACACTTGCATACGCTTATAATACAACTGTGTAAATTTTCAAGAAAATCGATTAAACTGTTTCAGTGTCTATAGGTAACGGACACACACACACACACACACACATACACACAGACAAAGTTCCATTTATAAATAAGTTTATATATATATATATATATATATATATATATATAAACCATTGTAATAACAAAATTACAATATCAAGCTCTACTCTGTATCGAGCACTCTATATAAAAGTAAATGCTTGAACAGTGGGTTTTAATCGATGTGTTCTTTTGCTTTCTTATATATATATATATATATATATATATATATATATATATATATAGTGGACAATAAGATCAACAATAAGTGGTGACAATCTGTTTCATAATTGATCATGAGACACTGTCACTGCACAATGTTGGCTTCAGTATTAACATTTATATTTACATACACTATATTTCCTGATATTAAGATCGTTTACCCATAAATATAGCATACCTGAAATCTATAATTTTAACCCGCCTTGAAGCTGAGAATAGGATCTGAAGGATTTCAAACTAAAATCAGTGAAAGAGAAAGAACAATGAAAATAACTCATTAGTATTTTCAACAGTTATCCTTGTTCACTCTCTTGCTCACAGTCCATAACAGTGAGGCACTCAGTGAGGCTCCAAACACACCAATAGGACTCTGCTACCCACTGAGCTTAGGCAAGTATCCCATTAAGAAGATAACAGTGAATTGAGTGCATAAACATCAAATGCTAACCCTCCAGGGGAAAAGGAATTAGGAGAAAAGAGACATTAAGCAATATTTTGGTTGAAAAATGAGAGATAGATATCTTGCTACATTCATATCATTCCTTTTCCATTATAGCTGCTAAAGTCATCAGGTACATTTGACAGTCTAAAAGCCTTAACTGAATTTCTGCTGTCTTAGCTAAGGTCAATACAAATTAACTTATCTGCTTATATACTGATCATGCCACTTAACAAACTAAGAGAAAAGTAAACATAAATACTCAGGATTTAACTTCTACTTTTCCTCCTATGTTATTTTTCCGACAACTATTTAGAATTAGTAGTGATGTTGGTTCTTTAGGTATTAGTATTGGGCTTTTCAAAAACCTTTTTCTGATTTTGTTATTAGATGATATTTGAAGTTTTTTTTTCAGCTAACTTCATTCAGGAAAAGACAACTGAAGTTCCTAGGACACGCAATGAGGATGGAGAGCTTGGAGAACCTGATACTGACTGGCCAGATAAAAGGAAAGAGAGACAGAGGAAGGCAGCGGATAACATATTTGCAGGGCCTGATCAGGTGGATGACGGAACGAGGGTTGCCAGGAGTAACAGGAGCAAACATACTAAGAGCCACAAGGAATAGGGAGACGTGGAGAACCATGATCGCCTGCGTCCTGAAGGGACAGGGCACACAGAAGGAAGCATTCAACAGGCTCACTTTTGGTTGTGTTAGTCATATTAGCATGAATCTTTTAAAACATCCAAACACTGAAACATTTTTGTCAAAATTGGAGCTTTTTAGTCTAACGGATCTTAAATTTAAAATGACTGAAACTAAGCATTGTTTTCAGCTTATTACATTATTTTATTTTAAGAAAGGTAAAAATGAAACTAAAAAAAAAAAAAACATTTAGTTTGTGGAGCAGGTGCTGTTAAGAATCAAACATGTCAAAAGTGGTTTGTAAAGTTTTTGTAAAGTTGGAGATTTCTTATTTGATGAAGTTCTTGTTGGTCAGATCAGCTGAGGCTGACAGTAACTTTACTTGAGAACCTGTAAACAGTACTATCATTTTTAACCTTCCAGAAAGACCTTGGATGTCATTTTTGTTTATTTATTGGCCAAATATATGACACATGACTTACAACAACTTTTGAACCTTATTTATTAGAGTTACATTCTCAATTCATCAAGGAAGAATCAAATTATTAAAAAAATTCCTTAACAGATAAAAAATGTTTTATGTTTGTCTGATTATGATATTTTTAGTTCTTCTGGTAGACCAGCTATATACTACCTTAGTACTTACTAACATATGGGCACATGGCTGAGTGGTTGGAACATTTACTTTCTGACCAAAAAGCCCAGGTTCAAATCACACCATGGTCAATTTGTCAGGAAGGTAACTTCTTGATGCTACTGGTCCGGAGAAGGCGATCCCAGTGTGCATCCCCTTTTGAATGTGCCTAAAAACCATACCATGGGTTGACCCAAGCTTTGTAAATGAAATCAGGTAGATGGCTTCCTTAGAGGAGCCGTCAATGATTGTGCTAGCTTGAAGTCACAAGTCATTGTAATTGATGGTTTGGGTGTCCGAGCCTTGTTCAGATTGTTGTTCATGCTGAATTATGCACCCACACCCAGAAACTGTAACTAAGGTCTGCTCTGCATAGTTGCAGTATAAACCACAGATGGGTTCTGTGGGTGTTGAACAAGCACAAATGTGACCAAGCAAGCATCTGAAATGGAGATTAGCTAGCTGCCCTTGTAGACAGGCATTCTCAGATACAAGTAGCCAGCCATATATACTTACTAATGTACATTCATGTATTTGTAAAATCTGAAAAGTACCCGTCTATCTGGTATTAAAATCAGAGTAAGTGTTTTGATGAATTTTTTAAAACCCTTTGTTATTACCATGGGGCATCACTACAGTATTAGAGGCTTTGAAGCATTTCAAACATCCCAGTTAAAATATTATAAGTATATTAGTTAATTTTCTTATATATTGTTCTTTCTGGTTACCTGCAGAAAATGAGTTTAGCCCCCAAGGACATGCATGCTGACATAGTTGCTACATTAGGGGATGATGCTCCTGCTTTACCAACAGTGCAAAAGTAGGCAGCAAAATGTTTAGAGAGTTTTGAAGATGACCCAAGGTTTGAATGTCCTGCAACTGCCACCACAAAGGAAAACATTGATCATTTTCACCACAACAGGCGATTAACTATAAATCAATGAGCCAATGCTATTAGCATTGCCCATGAGAGAGTTGAGAATATTCTGCATAATGAACTTAGTATGATGAAGGATTCTGCCCAGTGGGTTTCACGTCTTCTGATACCTGATCAAATGCACACCAGGCTGATCACATCACAGGAAAATTTGACATTGCTTGAGACAGATCCGGCTGGCTTCTTTGAACATTTCCTTGGGTTTATCACTTTAAGCCAGAGACAGAGACAATCCATACAATCCATTCCATCCTCACTTGGTTCAAAAAAGGCTAAAGTTGTTTTATCTGCAAAAAAAATGATAATCTCAGTTTTTTTTTTGGTGGGGGGGGGGGTTGCAAAAGACATTGTGTTTATTGGCTATCTTCAAAAAGGTCAATTCTGCAATAGAGAGTCAGTTAAGTGCCATACATGATACACTCTTGGCAGATCATGTCTAAAAAAAGACATGTCTGACTGGGCATAATATTTTCCTGCAGTAGATTGCCATTACTTTCTGCAGTAGACTGTTTGCCAACCAAGGCTACAGAACCCACTCTGTCCTGCTATTTGACATATAGCTGGAGGGAGAAGCAATGGATTCATATCTTTCCCAAGGGTATTTGTGCATATGCATTCAAATATGTGCAAATATCCTTGGGAAATTCACTGCTTCTCCCTCCAGCTAAGAGAGTCAGTTAGGTGCCATACATGATACACGCTTAGGCGATCATGTCTCAAAAGAAACATGATTGACTGTGCAGAAGATTATCCCACAGTAGGTTGCCATTACTTTCTGCAATGGACTGGTTGCCAGCCAAGGCTATAGAACCCAATCGGTTCTGTTATTTAACCCATAACTGGAGGGAAGGGATGGATTAATACCTTTCCCAAGGGTATTTGTGCATAAGTGAATGCAAGGAATTCAACTGAAATTTGAACTCGGCTTCCCGAATTGCCATTCTGAACTGATATCCACTGCACCACAATGCACATCCAGCTAAGAGAGTACTATGCCAAATTAGCGAGATAGTTACGAAAAGCTACCAAGATCAAATGCTCAGAAAAATTGATGAAAGGAATCTTGTTTCATCAGGACAATGGGTTTGAACTGATTGATCCCACTTCCTATTCTCCTGATTTGACTATCATCTGTTCCCCAACATTTCTGTACCTCATTTTATTTATCTGGAAAGAAACTATGCTTTTATTAAGAAGAAGAATCGAAATTGAAACCTGTAAGATTTCCCTGCTCCTGCATCACTCCCTCATAGTCAGCCTATGAACTTTTCAGCTCACATTTGTACTTTTCTTTTTTTCATTAACTGACCAAATTTATTAATATAGTTTTAAGGTCTATAACTTTTCTAGTATGACCTGTCAGTTTTCATGAATATAGCATTTTTCCTTTTTTTTTATTCTTTTTATATCATGATCCCCTTATTTCAATTTGTATTAATCTTGTTGAGCTTAACTACATTCATGTAGTTGTTGCTTTCAGCAAGAGATGAATTGACAATTGAATAACATTAATTTAATGACTTGAGCTTTATTGCAAAACATTCACATAATCTGACCTCCTTGGAAAGAATCTTTTAATTAACCAACTTCTTTACTGCTGTCAATTTATCATCAAATATAAATCACAAGCTTTGTAGTTATTGGGGTTTTTTGTTGCTTTCTTTCTTTTTTTTTTCTGTTTTGTTGTTTTCTTTCTTTTTGTCAATGTGTTTGATAATTGTAGTTCATAGAAAAAAAAAGAGCCTGTAACACCAGAATCACTTTTTCTGTTTTTGCTTATAATGATGACTCATGCTTTTTTAAGTAATCATTTTCTTTTTCCTTTCTAAATGAAAAAAGATAGAATTAGAAGTTTTTCATATTGATTTATGTCATGCAATATCATATGAAACACTATTTTTGGCATGGCAACGGCGAGGAAGAAATTATATTAGTTGTATTATTAATTGTTGCAGATCAAACGGAAAATATGTGTTGGTTCGTATTATTAATTTTTATAAATTGAAAAGAACCAACTGAAAAAAATTGTTTTGTTTCAATATGATCAGAGGAAATAAATTCATTTTGTCCCAATATGAACAGAGGAAATAGTCATTTTCTTCCTATATGAACAGAAAAAAAAATTGCAACTAAAAAGCTGAAATCTGAACTAACTCATATTTCATTGCAGGTGTGCAAGTTCAATTGTTTGCACAAAAATCTAGCCAGCCCTGTCAGATGAGGTCAGTGCATCAGTTGGCCATTTTTGACAAGTGGAAATTCAACTGCTGTTTTTTCTGACCCAGCTGATAAAAATGAAAATGATAATATGACCAAAACATGCATGTAGATTGTCACAAATGCAGTAAAAGTAGATTTTGCATATCCAGGCTTCTTTGACAAGGGTAAAGTTTATGAGAATTAACTAAATTGAAATTTTCTTGAGAAAAGAATTAGAGGCATAAAAGTTCCAGCCAAAATGGGTAAAGAGAAAATGAAAAGACAGAAAGAAAAGCTGG